>SOPF01025746.1:6154-39952 GCA_012979155.1 Hypericum perforatum
TCTTTAAGCTTACTTGTGTTGGGCTACTCGTGGTAGAGTGTCGAGAGCGAGAGAGGCTTACTTAGGCTTAGAGGAGCTTAAGGCCGCACGGGCAAACTAGCGAGGGAAAGTTTCCGCCCGTGACAGTTGGTATCAGAGCAGATCATGGCAAGATGGCGACAAGTGGAAACGCTGCTAGCGAAGTTGTCGACCATGAGGAGAGGCCACAGGAGAGGCAGCCCGCGAAGAAGGTGACTCGTCGAGACAAGTCAGTGCCGCGGGAGGGTGCCAAGTCTTTGATGAAGGCATTTGACAAGCTGAATGCTGCGTTTGAGGGGAGCGAATCCAAGTTAGAGGACTTGGAGCAACGCATCGAGGGGTTGGAGCATGGAGACGCCCAGCTCGAGGAGATGATGCATCGCTCCGTCGACCGTTTGGAGGACCGCGTGCAGGGGAAGCTCGAGGTCAGCGCAGCAAATCTTCAAGCTCAGATCGACGACATGCGGGAGACGCTGTCGACCATCAAGGACGAGGTGAAGGCATGCTTGAAGGCAGTCGCGAGTAGCGGAACAGCACCTTCAAGGGGGATTGGAGATATCCCGAGGCCGAGCTACTTTAAAGGCTCGAGGAACGCGAAGGAGCTCGAGAACTTCCTTTATGGACTCGGGCGATACTTCAAGGGGGCGCGCATTACGGACGAAGAGGAGAAGGTCCAGATTGCGTCCAACTATCTAGCCGACCTTGCCATGCTGTGGTGGAGAAGGAAGGAAGGCGAGATAGAGAAGGGAACCTGCGTGGTGAAGACGTGGGATGACTTCAAGAAGGAGATCAAGAAGCAGTTCTATCCGGAGAACGTGGAGCACGAGGCGCGTGCACGTCTTCGAAGACTCGCGCACAAGGGGAGTGTGCACGAGTACGTGAAGGAGTTCCAGGAGCTCATGTTGGAGATCGAAGACATGAGCGAGAAGGAGTCACTCTTTGCCTTTGTCGACGGATTACAACCGTGGGCGAAGTTGGAGTTGCAGCGACGTGGGGTGCAGGATGTCTCTACGGCAATAGCGGTTGCCGAATCCCTAGTAGAGTTCCGAAGGTCCGAGTCACCGAGGAAGGTGAGGAAGGAGGACAAAGGAAAAGGTGGGGGAGAGCGCACCAAGTCGCCGAGCAAGGAAAGAGAGTACCGCACCAACTCTCACTACGAGAGAAGGGGCGATCGCGCTAACTCTCATTTCGAGAGGAGGAGCGACAAGTACGACCGCAACAAGGAGCGCTACGAGAAGGAGAAGCCTCGTGGATGCTTCATTTGCGATGGACCTCATAGGGCAAGTGAGTGCCCGAAGAAGGCCAAGCTCAACGCGATGCTCGAGGAGGAGGAAGCACGCGAAGAGGAGGCGAGAGTGGGAGCGGTGAGGCTCCTAAGCACCATTGGCGCCAAGATGGAGACACCGAAGTCGGAGCGAAAAGGGCGTATGTACGTCACGGCGCGCATCAACACGCGAGAGACCAAAGCTCTTCTCGACACCGGTGCTTCCCACAACTTCCTAGAAGTCAAAGAAGCCGCGCGATTAGGAGTGAAGTTCGAGAAGGAGAAGGGGTCGTTGAAGACGGTGAATGCGAGCCCGATTCTGATCTTTGGTACGGCGAGGAACGTGATGGTGCGACTCGGTGATTGGCAAGGAGGAGTCGATTTCTCGGTGGTCACGATGGACGACTTCCCGGTTATCCTTGGCATCGAGTTTATGGATAAGGTTCGAGCTTTTCCCATTCCTTTTAGTAATTCGATGGTGATCGTAGAAGGAGAAAAGACTTGCTTGGTGCCGATCGCGAGAGAGGGGAAGGCGTCCTCAAAAGCCCTTTCGGCAATGCAAGTCAAGAAGGGAGTAAGGAAGGAAGAGCCGACCTACTTGGCTAATGTGTGGCTCCTTGAGGAGAAGAAGGAGCCAAGTGAAGTTCCGGAGATGGTCGCGGGAGTCCTAGAGGAGTTCAAGGATGTGATGCCCGCGGAGCTGCCGAGGAAGCTCCCGCCTAAACGAGAGGTGGACCACAAGATCGAGCTCGTGGAGGGGGCGAGACCGCCAGCAGGTACACCCTATCGCATGGCCCCTCCAGAGTTAGACGAGTTGCGGAAACAACTCGGGGAGTTGTTGGAGTCGGGGTTTATTCGACAATCGAAATCCCCGTATGGTGCGCCGGTATTATTCCAGAAGAAACAGGATGGATCGCTGCGGATGTGCATCGACTACCGGGCACTTAACAAGTTGACGGTGAAGAACAAGTACCCCATCCCTCTCATTGCGGATTTGTTCGATCAACTTGGAGACGCGAGGTGGTTTACCAAGTTGGACTTGAGATCGGGATACTACCAGATACGCATCGCCGAAGGAGACGAGGAGAAGACGGCATGCGTCACAAGGTATGGGTCGTACGAGTTCATGGTTATGCCTTTCGGTTTAACTAACGCCCCAGCCACATTTTGTACTGGGATGAATAAGGTGTTGAGGCCTTTTCTCGACAAGTTTGTCGTGGTGTATTTGGATGACATTGTGGTCTATAGCAAGACGATGGAGGAGCACATCGAACATCTACGACAAGTTTTTCGAGCATTGCGGGAGAACGAGTACTACGTGAAGAGGGAGAAGTGTGCCTTCGCGCAAGAGGAGGTGCCATTTTTGGGGTACATTGTGGGGCGAGGCCGAATTCGGATGGATCCGAAGAAGATTGAGGCGATTCGAGCATGGGAGCCGCCGAAGAAGGTTCCCGAACTTCGCTCATTCTTGGGGCTGGCCAACTATTACCGAAGATTCATCAAGGGGTATTCGGCAATTACAACCCCGTTGACGGATCTTCTGAAGAAGGATCGTGGTTGGAAGTGGGGCGAGGAGTGCCAGAGGGCATTCGAAGGACTCAAGGAGGCGATCACAAAGGAACCAGTGCTCATCCTCCCCAACCATCGAAAGGCGTACGAGGTGCATACGGATGCATCCGACTTTGCGATCGGTGGCGTTTTGATGCAAGATGGTCATCCAATCGCCTTTGAGAGCAGGAAGCTCAACGACACCGAGCGACGTTACACCGTGCAAGAGAAGGAGATGACCGCGGTGGTGCACTGCCTACGAACTTGGAGGCACTACTTGTTGGGTCCGAGATTCACGGTGAAGACGGACAACATTACTACTAGCTACTTCCTGACGCAAAAGAGACTTACACCAAAACAAGCTAGGTGGCAATGCTTTCTTGCCGAGTTCGACTTCGTCATGGAGTACAAGCCGGGCAAGGCAAATGTGGTGGCCGACGCGCTTAGCCGCAAGGCCGAACTGGCATCGATGAGCATACGAGATGAGTGGGAGGAGTTTGCTCCCCGATTTTGGATACGAGATGGGATGCCTTACCCGCTTCGCGAAGAAGTCCATGTGCCGAGATATGGAGATTTGCGGGATGGAGAATACTTGCTTCGGGGGAAGCGCATGTGGAACCGAGTTTGAAGCCGCGACGAGGGCGTCGCGAGATTAGGTGGGGGAGAATTGTCACGGGCTAACTGTCGAAGGCCCGATCTGGCCCGTAAGGGGCGATATTGGCGTGTTGGGGTTAACACCCGGGAGGAGCTTTCTAGGGAAGCGTGAAGAAGCTTCCAGCATTTATTGTACCTCGGGATGCGTAGCCGTACCTCGAGATTTGGAGCCGCCATAATTAATGTAATAGGTGTAGCCTTTTTGACTTTGTAGGTAAAGTAGCATTTATTAGGGAGGCCGGTACGGGTTACGAGGCTATAGAAGTTGTATATATAGGGGTGCTCCCCTTCATTTGTAATCACCCAACCATTTCTTCAAGTATTCCCTCTCTTCTTTAAGCTTACTTGTGTTGGGCTACTCGTGGTAGAGTGTCGAGAGAGAGAGAGGCTTACTTAGGCTTAGAGGAGCTTAAGGCCGCACGGGCAAACTAGCGAGGGAAAGTTTCCGCCCGTGACATCAAGGTTCGATGTGGAGTCAGTCCTCTTACCGAGATTTCCTCGGTGAGTCCGTCCGTCCATCCGACCTCTGTTTCATTTTCCTTACCTCACTAATTCCTTTCTTAGTTAGATATAGGTGAAGTTTTTTAAAATTTACGTTACCAACTATTTCTCTCTTTTATGCTAAAATTCATATTTTATTACTAAATAATTCATATGTTTAACTATTAACAAAATATTTACTTTTCTGATTCCAATTTCTTTTTCATTTCTTTTGCTGAAGTTTTCATGACTAAAAGAGTAAACTACTCTTCTCATTTATCAAACTATATTTATTTTTCATATGGAACTCTGCTAGCTCCTATTTACAAATCTTATCACTCAACATATTTACTAAATATAGTAGCTAATCATAGTAAATTTAAAATTTAGGTTAACTTAAACAAAACCACATACCATATTTATTAAATTTAACATATACTCTAGTGTAAAATTATATTAACTTAATACATTTATTCTAATATTTAATATTATTCATTGTATAAATAATCCAGGATAGTAAAATTTGATATCAATAAAATTAACAAACAGAGGGAATAACGAAAAGATATTAATTATATGGCAAATATACTTACCTCTAGAAATGCTTGGAGATTGCGGAGGCGAATATATATTAATTGGAAAACTAACAGACAATTTACGATAAATTAAGAGCTCAGTTTAGCTCCTCTGAAACCTGCATTTCCCTCGGTGAGTCCGTTTCCACACTTCTTCCTTGTTCTCCTCATTCTCCGTTTTCTTTTTATACATATTTTTAAAGTTAATATGTGTTTCGAACTAATATAAAAGCTTGGGAAAAGAAATTTTTAATACTGTGTAGTTTGCCAAAAAATCATTTTAGTACCTTGTGGTAAAGAATTCTTCATTCGAGTCATACCTCATCAATTTTCCATCACTTTTGTCCCAAAATTACGACACTGCCCCTCTCTTAATCAGAACCTAACCAAATCTAACTCAACCTGACCGAACCTATATCTAATTCAACCCAATGGGCATAGAAAATAGGATATGATTCAGATTAAGCTAAAATTTTACAAGAAGCATCCTAAAAATACACATGATTTACGAAAAAAATTCAGGAATTTTAAAGGCCCGAAAGTATTTTTTTTATTTTCTGATGTACTAAAACTTCGTAAAATTGTATAAAATAGAAAATGTGTCTAATTGAGTTAAAACTTGTCCCAGCTGTGCATTTCTGCATAGCTCCTGGTCAATCCCCTAAAAATCATGTTGATCTTCATGATTAGTCTTCATAGAACCAGACTCTTTCTGCTTTGTACTTTCCTAGTTAAGTTAGAAATTTCCTGTTACGGTTTTACTTTCTCGGTTTGTAAAGGAGAAAGAGTCGTTGCTGTTGCAACTGCTAACAGGCAGTCTTGTCAGTGCTCTTCCCTATTTTGTAATTCACTACTATAAAATCTCATTTATAAGATGAATAAAAAGTTAGTTGAGTTCTTCATTCAATACCTGGGCTCATCTTAAATTTCACAGGACAAACATGGAACAGGGAAAAAAATAGATAGTAATGCCTCCATATGAATTACCAAAAATCCCCCTTTCAAATTAAGGAAACTAGATAAATACATAATGAATTGAATATCTTAGATGCCACATCAGAAGCCCCATGCAACTTTTCAGAGAGTGCATACGGTCATCCTGGAGTTGCAACTATATTGCTCAAAGCAAAAAGTAGCTCTAGTGATTCAAATATCAACTGAGACAATTATGTTTTTGTTGGAAAAATTGAATGAAAGCCCAAAGCCCATAAGCCCAAAAATCAAGTAAAGGGAAATGTCAAGTGGTAAGGAAGGAAAGTGTGTACTACATTGGTTACCGCAGGGAAAAATTCCAAGTTTATAAGGAACTTCCCTCCTTTCCTTCCAAATGAGTTGATTACTACCATAGTTAAATTTTAGTTGACTTTTTATTGACTGCCAAGACGGTGTGTAGCACCGTTCGAGCAAAAGCACGGGCATGGGCGTGAGCACGAGACTGGGACCAGATATAGACTCGAGGCCTGGAGCAGGTGCTTGGGTACATTGTGGTGCACTTGGTACTTCGCACGTCTCAAGGAGCTCTAAGGAGCCTTAATTATTTTGGAAAATTCTGGAGTGATCCGAAACCAAGATAGTAACGGGACGCGAGGGCCAACGACTAGTCAACCAGTGGGTGACACATGGCAGACCAGATCAGGACAAGGCTATCTCCTAAAGAGGTGTGATAGAGTGGATCAAGATAAGGCTGTCTATCTCCCGAAGGGGTGCGACGGAGTGGACTAGATAAGGCTTCTAGACAGCCTTCCGAAAAGGTGCGACAGACTGGATCAGGGTCAGGCTTATCCAGAAGAATCTCCAGACAAGGAACTCTAATAGTCACGTCCCCTCGGAGTGGCTGATCCTCTTGCCTCGTCTAGCCTATAAATAGGCCCTCCCTCTGCCATTTCCAGACACCCCAATGATATTTGCCTTCTCTTGCATTGTCTACTTTTTCTCATCCCCTATTCTGTCACTTAGACATTCGAGTGCGAGAAAGTTCTGGGTATATAAGGGTTCGCCCGAAAGTTTTAAGTTTGTGTGCAACATTCTTGAAAATGCCCGATAGTCGTTGTATCTTGGGGACGATTGCCGTAGCCCGTACGTACTGAAATATACGGGACAATCTCATCTTATGGAGAAAGTGTCTAACACTTACCTTGACTATAGCCCGATCCTAATAAAGTACTTGTTGGAGCCAAAATAAAAATACCCTTTCAAGGGTTAAAAATGATATTTACCGTCTGTAGAGTCACCCCTGCAAATATTTGCCCTGTTGAGAGTGACTTGTCCGATAAAGTTTACCCTCCTTGGAGTGACCCTCGCAAATATTTGCCTTGTCAAGAGTGACTAAAATGACACTTTTCCCTCCCAAGAGGTATTAGGCGAAAAAGGGGAATGGTGACTATTGAAAGCACTTTACGTGTCAAGAGTGACCAAGGCAACATTTTTCTCTCTCAAGAGGTACTATGCGCACATTCCCTTCTTTGTCCGAAAAGGGGGTGGTGACTATTGAGCGTATTTTATGTGTGAAGGGTGACTAAATCAACACTTTTTCCTCTCAAGAGAGATTTCAGACCGTCGACGGACCTAGGCGCTTTGGTCGAGTGACCATTGGCAAGCGTAAGGGTTTTCGGTCGATTACGAGCTTTCAGAAGACAAGGTATTAGGACCGATCAAGGAGTTTTCGGCCGATTACAAGACAAGGTGTTATGGCCTCCACCTAGAGATACCTAGAGCTTCCGAAAAGCGAAAGGTGTCA
Source organism: Hypericum perforatum (assembly GCA_012979155.1). Classification (NCBI taxonomy): domain Eukaryota; kingdom Viridiplantae; phylum Streptophyta; class Magnoliopsida; order Malpighiales; family Hypericaceae; genus Hypericum; species Hypericum perforatum. The sequence goes on from SOPF01025746.1 coordinate 13,431, forward strand.
TTGCTTTTGCCTAGAGACACCTAGAGCTTCCGAAAAGCAAAAGGTGTTATGGCCTTTGCCTAGAGACACCTAAAGCTTTCGAAATGCGGAGGGTGTTATGGCCTTCGCCTAGAGACACCTAGAGCTTTCGAAAAGCGAAAGGTGTTACGGCCTTTGCCTAGAGATACCTAAAGCTTCCGAAATACGGAAGGTGTTATGGCCTTCGCCTAGAGACACCTAAAGCTTCCGAAACGCAAAGTGTCCAAGCCTTCGCCTAGTGACACCTAAAGTTTCCGAAAAATGAAGAGTGTCAACGCATTCGCCTAGTGACACTTAAAATTTCTGAAAAGCAATGGGTGTCTAGAGACACTTAGAGCTTCCGAAAAGTGGAAAATGTAATCGCCTTCGCCTAGTGACACTTAAAACTTCCGAAAAGCAATGGGTGTCTAGAGACACTTTGTCACGACCCAAATCTGGGCCACTGACATGGCGCTGGATCACGCTCTCCAAACCAAAGAGCCATGGTCCAACCAGCCTCATACGAACATACATATTTAAATGTGGAAGCGTAATGATCATATATATACGAATATACATATTCATAGTCCTAAGTTTAGTTCGACAAATATATATAATGGAGTGACCTAAATTACACAAGTACTGAATCATCTGATGACTTCAAATAATCCGATCCTTAGCCTTGATTACTTGTGGAGGGAGGGGGTAAGTATTTTTGAAATACTTAGTATAAAATATTAAAGTATACACATATTTAACAAACCTCCACAGACATACTCTTATCATATCGTACAAAGACATAGCCAATTGATAATAATAATAACCAAATATTACACCTCACGAAAAGTCATTCGTAACCATGTAACAAAACTTTAGACAAAGACGAACATACTTAGCTCAACATAAGTTGAGCTCAGAACTATCCTAACTAATTTCGGTGTCACGGACAGAACACTCCCCTATTCAACTCAACCATCACCCGTAGGTTTCCATAACATATAACTTATAATGAGACATATCATAATCATTCATACTGACCAAGATTAGTTGATCACTAATGCAAACATATATTAAACGTCGCACATAGCATTATAAAGTGAACAACGGAATCACCAAGATCATATCATAACATTCATATCATAACCTATCACATTACATTCTTATCGTACAAGGGTACATTAATGTGTCACACCAATTAAATGAGCACAGATACGCTTCTCATAGTCTGTTGAGCATAAATATACCCACATATAGCCGAATCACGCAGATTTTGGTAGAGCTCAGATACCCGAATCACGCAGAGTTCGGTAGAGCTCAAATACATAGTAAACATAGTCGAATCACGCAGACTTCGGTGGAGCTTAGATACCCGAATCCCACAGAGTTCGGTGGAGCTCAAATACTTACTCTAATCATAGATACCAATGTGTATCTCATATCACACACTTCCAAGCAAATAACCAATTCCATACACAATCCAAAGAAATATCAAGAGATGCTTATCAAAGATCCAAATGCATTCAAACATCCGGCCAACTCAAATATAAGTACGTCATACCATTGCAAACATAAATCACTCGATATCTCACAAAAGATTCATAATTACACGTACTGACCAAAGCTAGTTGATCACGTACGATATCTCGTACCAATTATTCCTTATATCACATTCATACCCATATTTATCAAATTCGCACATATTCCAAATGATTGTCAAACATTTCAAATCACAACTCATATCGTACATCATATATGGTCACACAATCACCAAAGACGAATCATCAAGAAAATCGTCCAATGTCACTTACACATCGGTTATAACGTATATTCTCATCACATCATATCTTTTATATCAACCCACTTAAAGTTAAGAGACAATGATTTAAATGGATAAACTCACCACATTGTATCTAATTATATCAAATCACATAACAAACCCCCTCACCTTACACCAAATAGTGCAAGTCACTAAAGGAGTTCCGTGCTACTCTTCATGTCCCTTGATCCTCGATTTTTCCAAATATTGATAAACTAATCAAGATAATAACTCTCTATCAATCATCAACCTCTCAAACACAAAGAATATGGGAGAATCATCACAAAAGTCCACAAATATCAGATTCATACACAAGTCTCCAAATATAAACAAAAGTCCTTAAATCTCATCATCAATGACTAGTTCAACATCCATGATCATCAATCCCCCTCATAACATCAACCAAACCTTAACAACAACACATGCTCTTCACCAAGGTTTTAACTTAAGGTTTTCCAAAATATACACAATAGTTCTCTAATCACAATTTCAACATAGATCAACACTTACAACCACTATATCATCCATTTCAACCATCAAAATTCTCAAACTCCAAATCATCCAAAATCATAAGGTACTCAAATCCTTACAAGCTTACACCTAATTCAAGGTATTGAATAGATCTACACTTAATTTCAATAAACCATCAACTAGAAATCACTTACCAAACCACAAATCAAAGAAATCTTCTTTCTCTTTCTTCTCTTCTTGTACTCCTCCTCTCTCTCTCTCCCTTTTTTAGATGAATGAGCACAAATAACCCACTCATAAAGCCTCCCCTAGATATTTTACAAACTTTCCATAAATGGAAAGTTTATCCTAAAACTTATTCCACTTTGGTCCTCAATCTTTTAAAGTCATCCCATCACATAAGTCAATAATTGTCCAAACTCTAAACAACAAAGTTGTAGTTCTTGATGTTACGAACTCACTCGAATTTGAATCACCTAAATCGGAGATCGTATAAAAAAGTTATGGATACAAATGCATAACCAAAAGAAGTCTGCAAAGGAGCAGCGACCACTGCATTTGTAGTGGTCGCTAGAGGAAGGGGGCCAAAAATAGAGAAGGCTCGGCCCTCCCGGGAGCCACATTTGTAGCGACCACTACATGTTACGAACAGAGTGTGTAGTGGCCACTACATATGTAGTGGGCGCTACACCAACTAAAAATACAGACTTTTCCACCGAAATTAGCTCGTAACTCAAAGACAGAGGGTTCGAATTACAAAACTCAAAACACAAAAGTCGTAGACTAACGTGTTATGAACCTACCCAACTTGAAATCATCCCAATCGAAGTTCACACGAAAAAGTGATATTTATTCCTCCAAAAGACAACGAATTAGTTAAATGGTTCAAGAACCGACCGAAACAAACAAATTACAAGATCAGACTCAACGGTCACATCAAAAACTAAATTCACGAGGATCATAACAAAAATAACCAAAGGTTGGACCGAATGGTCTCGACCAAGACATAATTTACGAGGGTCATAACAGTCTCCCCTCCTTATAAAATTTGGTCCCCGAATTTGCTTAACGTAAGCCGATATACTTGTCATACAAACAAATAGACTTGCTTTCTAACAATCAAACTACTTACTTACATATGATCGAATGAGGGTATACAGTCTCCCCTTCTTAAGAGCTAACTAAGTACTCTTGCTCTGTGAGCGTCTAGCCATACAATCTTAACCAATAGTAGTTCTCTATTTCGGAGCTTTCTAACTTGTTGTTCCAAACTTTCAAATGATCCTGCATAACATAAACTTAATTCACCCCTCTTTCCAAAACTCATAACATCATTCATCGAATACTTCAAAAGACCTACTTAGACCCAATTCAAATTCTGTCTTTTTGTTTCTCATCCGAATATGAGTCTATCAATTCTAAGCTATTTCTAACTTCTTTCAAATTAACTGTCTTCTTAATCGTATCATCCAAGAATTTCATGTTCACATTTTATTTCTCACTAACCTCATCCCAGTCCAATACTAAGTATTTGCAACAAACTTATCCTTAGGCTCAAACTTCACAATCATATCCAAATAAATCCACAATAGTATGGTGGCATGATAATCAGTCTATATCCAATTTAACATCGAATCATCCAAATATCTCAAATTCCTTAACACTTGATTCGTTACCAAATATATATGTCACTCATGCTCACAAATATACACAATTATTCAGTTTTGCCAACTAAACTTTAGCGAAAACACATGTCAAGTTCAGTCGCAATCCTCCATTCGAAAATAAGTTGAACACATTTATATATAATCCATACAACACTTAAACTCAACTCTCCTTGTTAGAGCACATACTCAAAGTTGTGCTCTGTTTCCTCCACCTTCAGATCTAGGTCCCTCGATCCTCAGACCTTCTTCCCTCTGACCCTGTGGTCGAGGATTTACTTGTGCTAATTGCGTGGCTACCAAATTTGCCACCTGCCTAGGTTGACCATTGGTAGGGCAATCTTTCATCAAATGGCCCATCCTGCCACATTGATAACAAGCTCTCGTCCTCATGTAGCAAACATCCCCTGGATGTTGCTTGTCACAACTTGGACACCTTCTAAAGTTGTTAGCTTGATTCAGATTAAACTGTTGTCCACGGAAGTCATTTCCTCTTCTAAATCTATCAGCAGGTCCTCTGCCCATTGACAATGCTGACTGATTGTGTGTCCACCTCTCTTGTGGCCTAAATTCTTGGTTCACACTCCTCTGCGGTTGCTTATCAAACTTCTGAAACTTTGGTGGACTAGGAATTACTTGACGTTCATTGTCTCGCATCTCTAATGTCCGAGCACAATTCACTGCAGTAGCATATGTCTCAAAATCATGAGGCATCATGACTTTGAACATTGAGTCATCAAGACCACGAACAAACCTCTTCACTTTCTTTTTCTCATCAGGAATCAAATGCTCAGCATATCGTGATAGATATTTAAACTTCTCATCATATTGAGCTACTGTTATTTCGGGTGTCTTCACCAGCTGCTCAAACTCAAAAGCTCGAGCATCCTTCAAACTCTCTGGCTGAAACCGATCTAGCAATGCCTTGGTAAACTCTTTCCACATCCAAGCATATGATCCCTCATTTTGGAATTTACCTTTTGTCGCTCAATCATTGAACTCATTGAGATATATATGGTTTTGCAATATTTATTTCAGGGTTGTGATTTTTTCACAAAAGAAGGGATGCCCAGGACGCCGTTTCCTAACGGCTGGAAGGGAGGGAACGGACTGTACACGGTTGGATTCACGCGGAGGGGCTTGTTAGGGACGGCCTCTGACGCCGTTAAGATTGCTGATGACGTGGCTACTCAGTGGAGGTCAATGAAGGACTCTAATTCCAATTTTGTCCTCCTTATGAAACCATAAGTTATACCATGAGGTTGATTTAAGAATAAGGTTAGAGTAGTAATTACGATTATAAAGAGGCGAGGTTTTTTTTTTAGGGAAAAGAGGCGAGGTTAGAGAGGTGGGCTAGAACTTTTACTTCCTTAATTATGTGTTAACAAGGGTAATTTTCTTTTAGTTAAACTAGGCCAGGGCAAATCTTATAGTAGTTTCTCCTATTTTTTCACTCCTTCGAGCTTTTTATGTAAATGCTTCAATTTTGTAAAGGTAACCGTTTCCACCTTTTTTTTATAATCCTGTATATAATAATTTCGTTGATAGACTGTCTTCACTCTATTTAATCACTCATTAATTATTTCGATATTTTGTTATGTTGTGACCTCACGGAAAAAAAGACTATGTGGGCCCACAGCTAGTGATCCTGGACAAAGAAAATGAAATTTTCGAATAGAGAAGTAAAAATTTGCTAGTACCGTGCCCTTGACAAATATGATGATTACTTCTACTAGTTGATCAAATCTTAATATATGTGATCGAAATACGTGCTATTTTTTTTGGAAAAAAACGGCCACACGATTTATATATAATCTTACTCGAACATCGGGAAATAATTATGCCCTTCGAATCATCTACAAGCATGATAATATTAAAAGATTTTCAAGATTTTTGAATAGTAGGATATCGTAATATCATATATTAGACTTTTTGGACTCACGTGAATAAATGAACCTGCAGCCTACGGATAGCACAATATTCAATATGTGTTTGCTCAGGGGAATTGGGTATTTATCACAATTGTTCACCACAAATCTTTATTGCTGCTGCATCTCCAGTTCTTGGGATTCTTTTTTTTTTTCCATAAACTACGACTAACTAATTGGTATATAGTTTATAGCTTTAGAAAATATTTATGCACAAAACCAAAATCACCTCCAATAATGATCATATTGAACTATAAAGCGATATATTGTTTAAGAGTAATTTATATGTTATTCTAAATTTTGTAGACATGTCCAAAAAAAAATCACATATGGGAAATTTAATGGGAACGTTCTTCGTTAAAAAAAGTAGATTAGACATGTTGCATTAAGTAGAAAGATTGCAGTACAGAATGGACAGGAAAATAATGAAAGTTATTGATGATATCGCATACCCTACGCTTACAACATCATATTTTTTTTACTATAATCATAGCTTGTGTTAGTCCAAACATCAGTTCATACATCTGAATTAACTTTAGCATAAGCTATCGGCCAACTCTAAGAAGAAGAAGAAGAAAGATTGATGTCAAATCTGGTTAACCTATGCATGCTATATTATTGGTAAAAAAAAATTAAAAGTTAGGCAAAGCTACGGCGCAGCTAGGCTATTGCACTGGCAGTATTCCATAAATTTCACCATCTCTTTTTTAAGGAATAAATTCCACGTTCGCATATCAGCCGTATCGGAAAACATATCTTTTTTTTTTTTTGGTAGTGAGGGTGGATGTTAAACATCCTTTCATTCAAATAACAGTCCCATGCATGGGGTTCATATTACAGTCTTCTTGAAGGAAACAAACGCAGCAATCCGGTGGTCTTTCAAGCAAATGAAAGCCAGCTCTTGCATATCTTGAGGGCATCCTAAAGCGGCTTTTCCTGCGCAGCATAGTGGAAGACGAAGAAGGCCCCGAAATTAGTTAGATACCCTGGTAGTCCATGCCGTCCTTCGAGTGGATACAGATATTATTAGGGGTATTGTAAGTCAACAAAAATTAATTATAATTAATGTCTATGACAAATTTGACTGTTTGCCGTCTGAATGGTTGACTCAAGTCCACTTGGTTAGAAAATAGTGGATTTTTTCAGATATTAATTAATGCAATGTTAATAATAAACTATAAAAATTGATTGACAAAAAATTTAAATATTTTAGTGATTATTTTATAACTTTAGTTTAACTTTTTACCAAAATAATTTAAAATTCCAGAAGTTAGTATGCCATTGTTGAACGATTGAAGATTTCGAAAACGGAATTAGGGCAATGCGCATCTGTATTAGTCTCACCCTTTCCAAAGTTTTGACCCTATCAGAGGTTAAATATAGTATCTACCTATTTTATGCCCCCAAAAATGATTCTTTTGGCTTTTTTATTAATTCTTCTCTATTAATGCTGATAATTTCCGGACAAAGAGTTTCACTATTGCCACTTCAGGCCCGTTGGTATCTACCGTTGGATATCCGACTTGTCAAACTTTTATGGTTGGACACTAGTAATATCCTCAATATAAATGCAGACATGTAGTTGAGAATTTTCAGGTTTGAGCATTTTTCATTTTTTCTCTGGATTTGCACTGTCGTGATTACACAGTATACCTTCTTTTTAAAACACGATAAAAATACGTGTAAAATCTTGTATTTTTTTAAAAAAGTTATTACTGTTCATTTTTTACAAATTTAGTATTAATTGTTTTTGAATTTGATGTTCACATAGATACAAGATTTTTTTAACATAATAAATACACAGAAAAAAATTCGTGTAACCAATAAATAAATTTTTTGATCAGTGTGATATGAATCTGATGGGCCAGATCTTCCGAGCTGAATTTAATGCAAGAAGTTTGAGCTCAATCCAATATGTGCAAGACCAAGGACGTCCAAGAAGCCCAATTCTAAGCCCATACACGTTTTATGAGCTATTTTGGAAGCATAACATGCATTATTTCGGAATGGAGCTAATTTGGAAGCTTAGCTTACAAGCAATCTTCTCGAAGCATGCACATGTGAAGAGATCAGCCTATTTAAGACGTATATCTACTATTTAGGATGAGCATCTACTTGTTTAGGACGTGCATTACTATATATCTACAAGATATTATATGTTTAGATTGTTTCTTATTTAGTTTTCTTATTCCAGCCAAGATTCCTACTTTTTAGGAATGCTAGTTTTTGCCAGAATATTTAGTTCCCTTTTAGGAGTTAGTTTGTTTAGGAATACTTTTGTACTTTAAGGCCTATAAATAGGTCATTCTATGTAATAAGACGAGACAACTTGGACACACAACTTTGAGAGAAAATTCGTGGCTTTGCCACTCTTGGTTCTTCGGAACTGTTCGAACATAATGAAGAGATTCCGTTTGTTCACCTATTGACTTATCAAGCGGATTCTATCCCCGCTTGTGGCGTCTTCACTTTATATCAAGGTTCGCGTTTTCACTATTGCTACGGGTCGAGGTTAATCAAAACCAAGGTTTGGTGCAAAGGAGCAAGGCGTGGGTTGCGATCAATTCCATCCTAAAGTAGCATGATTGTTGCGGATCTTCTGCAAGTTCTCGAAGTTCTCCATTACTTGGGTTGCGGTCTTCTATACCAAGGTTCTTGCAAGGATAGATTCGTGGGTTTGTGGTCTGTTCCACCCCAAGTAGCACGGTCCGTTTGTGTTTCTCCTGCCGAGATCACATCAAGTGTGTCAGCCAATACACCGAAAGAATTCGTGAATTGGACAAAGAGCTATCCGGATATCCGTATATTAGATAGTAGTACCATTTCGGAAAAATTCAAATTTTAGGAAAAGTTTCGTATATATATAAATGTATATCCATCGCTCTGTTAAGTAGCTAAATATATAAAACGATCATTTGGTCCAGTGGCAATGAGATGGGACGGAGTAGGATGAAGTCCAGGATTCGACACTTGACATAAGCATTTCTGATGTAATAGAATAGGATTTAGAATATGATCTAAGTATATATATATATATATATATATATATATATATATATATATATATATAAAGCGACCCTGTACCACCGAGTTTCGTAAATAATAAGCTTTTTTCAATAATGTTTTATTTCTTTGTTAGCGAGATAATAATTATATGGTCAGTGACGCTAGCTTAAATTCGGAATCTACCCTGAATGGTTTAATGTGGACAATAATTATCGGATTTCCATAGATTTCCCAAGATCCGTACCTGTGCGTTTTTGCAAATTTATCCCAGAAATGGCCCGGCTTGGATTCTTATAAATGACAATGCCATCTGTATGCCAACGTATAATATAGTAATCGTCCGGCAAATAACATACTTTGTTTGTTCATGACGATAGATCTGACCACGGTTCGAATTCGAACGAATTCGAATCGAATTGGCTCGAATTCGAATTTATCAAAGCATAAACCATATTCAATTCGTCCAAGGATGAATCGAATACGAATTATAAACCTTTAAATTCGAATCGAATTTGAATCGAATTCGAATTAATTCTTATATATTTAATATTTAATAAAAAAAATAGGAATAAATATTTAACATTGTTTGGAAAAAGAAATAAACTAAAGTTTGGATTTGCACTTAATGTATCAAATTAAATTGTCTATAGTTTAGGAATTTAGGGTTTAGGGGTTTAGGGTTTAGGGTTTAATAGATAATTACGAAACAATTTGGTTCTCCATTAGCAATTTTGTGAAATGCTTAAAAAATGTTGAAGGTGATATTGTTATATTTTTTGGATTGTGGAATATTGAATCTATACTTTCCCGTTAAGCTACATCATGAACATTCATCATTTTTTTTTGAAACAAGATAAGTAGAAATCAATAGAAAATTGGTTCAATAGAATCTTGATGTTCCACACATTTTTCCTTAACCCTATTTGCTATACTTAATGCCATATATAGTAATAAAAAAAATTATATGACTAATATATCTAATTAGTAAATTTGGTGAAGAATGTATATAGCTTAAATCTTTAATAAGAGAAGTAGATAACTGAGATTGAGAATGTGTAAAATTTTAAAAATAAAATGTGGTATTTATAAAGTTTGGAAGTAATATGAATTTAAAATAATAATAATGTTCAAACAGTAAAAAAATTATTACAGGGACATTAAAACGATAACAAAAAAATGGGAAGACAAAAAAATTAATTTGTCTCTGAAAGTGATGTAGGTATTGATGTCAGCAGGGTCTCCATATTCCCACCCAAATTTTCCCTTCCTGCCTCCCCTCCCACCCAATTTTTTACTCCTGGGCCCCACTTTTTTCTTTCGTTTTCCCCCTCCTTGTCTCCCCCCTTTTTAAATTTCCCTCTCACGTTTTCCACCATTTTTTTTGAATTGTTTAAACATATTTACACGAATTCGTGTCGAATTTGAGTTGAATTTAATACGAATTCAACTCGAATCGAATTCGAATTAAATTCTCCGGTTTTACGAATTATAAAAATCTTGAACCATATTCAATTCATATCATGACGAATTCGAATCGAATTTTCGATGAATTGAATTATAGTCGAATCGAATCGAATTTTTAACGAATCGAATCGAATAGAATTACGAATCAGATTCAATTCATGGTCGGGTCTGCATGACGACTAGTAATTATTTACCCGATTATTCCTAGTAAAATAGGTGTATGTTTTAAAAGGCAGTAAAAAAAATTCAACAATTATTTAATATTGTTATTTTCATAAATCTCAAATTCAAATCTTTTGCTTAAAATATAAAAAAATTTGCGGTTAATAGGAAAGGGACCGGTGAGACTGAAAGGATCCGCTATTTTTTTCACGGCAATGTTTGTTGGATTTAGAAAAAGAAAAAGTACAGTTGGACTGCGGCTATGAAAATGGCCAATGTCTGTATCATTTCACTTCAGATATAATGTATAAACATGGGGCTAATAGGTGAAATAATTACTGCTCGCGTAAAAGATAGATATGTACTTTACATCCTAGTTAATGACCGGACATATGATTTTTCGGGCTAATGGTCGAGATATTCAGACATTTGCTCAGACGAACTCATTACATTATTTAAATTCTCGAGACAAAACTATAAAAATAAGTTATGTTAATAAATTTGATTATCGATTTTGGACAATAGTAATAAACATGGACTAACTATTTGAGTAGAACCAGAAATCAATTTACTTTTGTTTCTTGAATCTTTGGTTGTAATTGTAAGTTGGTCTGAACTATTGTGAGGTTTTGTTTGCAACTACTTTTGGTATTTGCAACTCAAATGTCCTCGAGTGTTTGTATGATGTAGCATAATGTTGTTCTTCACGTTATCTCGTTCTATATATAAATATCAAAGCACAGCTTCGGAGTTATGGTGTTCCGCTATGGTAACTATTGTTCTTTTGGGGTTTATTTTTTGTAGGGAAAATTACCCTCAGGCCCCTCGGGTTTGCGAAAATTCGTGTTTTAGCCTCCATATTTTTTTTATTATCATTCAACCCTTGAATCCTGTCAAAAGTGTATAATTTAGCCCCTGTCGCCGGAATCTGGCGATTTCTCCGGCGAAATGGCACCTAAGATTACTAAAATACCATTTTCCTTTAAAAAGTAAAAAAATAAATTGAAACACAATAATAATTTGTATTGAGCTGAAATTTTTCATGATGCATTCTAAAAATATACATGATTTACGTAAAATATTTCAGAAATTTTGGAGACACATAAGTATTGTTTTTTATTTTCCAACGTGCCAAAATGTTGTAAAATCATATAAAATAGAAAAATTGTCTAATTGGGCTGAAACTTGTCCCATGTGTTCTTAAGCATATTTAGTGAATTTAGGACTTAAAACTTGTTCTATGTGTCCTTTAGCATCTTTACTAAAGACTCCATCTTTAGTAAAAAAATAAATTAAAACTCTATATTTTTGGTATCCGCACACCTTTTCCAAATTGGCTCATAAGAATCCAAACTTTTTGATTCCTAAATTCATTAAATATGCTAAAAGACACATGAGACAAGTATCAGCCCAATTAAACAAATTTTCTATTTTACATGATTTTACAAAATTTTGGCAAGTTGAAAAATAAAAAAAATATTTTTGTACCTCAAAAATTTCTGAAATATTTTACGTAAATCTTGTATATTTTTAGGATGCTTCATGAAAAATTTCAGCTCAATATGAATTATGATTGTGTTTTAATTTATTTTTTTATTTTTTAAAGGTAAATGGTATTTTAGTAATCTTAGGTGCCATTTCGCCGGAGAAATCGCCAAATTCCGGCGACAGGGGCTAAATTATACACTTTTGACAAGATTCAAGGGTTGAATGATAATAAAAAAAAATAGAAGGACTAAAACACGAATTTTCGCAAACCCGAGGGGCCTGAGGGTAATTTTCCCTTTTTTGTATCATCTAAATTGTATTATCTTAGCTTACATTTTGATATATGTGTATGTTGGCCCAAAAAAATGCGACTCCAAATAAATCCAAAGGTTGGTAAAAAGATTAATTGTCAGCTCCAAATAAACCAAATTTAGGTAAAAAGAAGTTAGGAATAATTTGGTAAAAAGCCAAAGGTTGGAGGAGTCAGGCCATTGTTCAGGGATTTTTTTCCTGTAAAAGGGGATCCCCTATGACATTTTGGAATAAGCCACACACACCCAAGAATACATTCAGACACAAAACTTGTAGTTTAGTACTGACAGTTTTGATAGATATACAAATAAGAACATTCGTGGGAATTAAGCCTTAATTCGTTTAGTACGTAATCGGGTTTTGACCGACACCTCGTCCACATCGACCCGGGGACTCACAAGCACACGCTACAAGAGGTACTCATTTTTATCTCTTTATTTTGTATTTAGTTGTGCAAATGATTAATTGTGTAGTTATTTGTTAATTATGCATTAAAATCAAACAATTGGTATCAGAGCATGGTTAGAACATGTTCTTATACGTTTTTGATGTTTTAATTCAAATATTTGAGTTAAAAATGGTGTTAATCATATTTAAAATTAAACTCAGATTGTTTTTTTTGGTTTTTTACGAACTAATTTTGTCAACTGAGCACCAATCGGATATTTGTTATTCGTATGGGCTGATTTGATTTTTCTCAAAAATTATGGGACCAAAATGTAATTTTCCACCCCCTAATCGAAAGTCCCAGCCCTAAAATCGCAATTTTTTGTTCGATTCATTCAAAACCAATTTCGGCCAACTCTGGCCTTTTCAACACTGGTGACCACTTCCATATGACTCCCCGATGTCTCCCGAGCATGCCCATACCGGTTTCGAACCTTGCTATCATCGGAATCAAAAGTTCTGAGCATCGGAAGCTCGGAATGCCATCAAAGGATGATCACCTCCGCAAACATCGACCAAGGCACGACAGAGTATGCGAGTGGTACGGCCGTGACCGCGAGGTCACGGCGAGCCAAACCCACCCGGTCGTGGGAGACGACTCTCGCCCGTCGGTGCGCGGTCGAAGGAGGAGGTACGGCAAGGGTTTCGGGTTTGGGGAGAGAGAGAAAATGGGAAGTATGAGAGTGGGTTATGTCAGGGCATTTTGGGAATTTCATGTTTTTTGGAAAAATTATTAAATATCTGTGTAGTTTTTTACAAATCGGTCACTGTGGTTTTAAAATAGATTTTAATTTAATCCTTCGAGACAAATTTTTAGTTCTAATTTAGTCCCGAATGTTGATTTAAATTTATTTTAATACTTATTTGATACTATTTTTGAAAATTAAATTTAAAATTAGTCCTTTTGGATAATGTTTTAATTCAATTAAGTCATAAATTTTAATTTTAATTTATTTTAAATCCTAATTTAGGACTATTTTTGTAAATTATATTTCAAATTGGTCTTTTCAGATATTTTTTTAATTCAATTAAGTCCCAAATTTTGATTTGAATTTGTTTTGAATCATAATTTAACACTAATTTGGTTTAATAGAATTTTACAAGAGTCTTTTTTGGACATGTTTTAATTTGATTAAATCCTAAATTTTGATATAAATTTGTTTTAAGTCATAATTTGGTACTATTTTATTTTTGATTGAATAAATTTGTTTTATTTGACTAAAATTCAAAATTATTTAAGATGTTTTTAAAATATGTAATTGTTTTAAAAGATCTAGATAATTTTTTGCAAAATGTTCCAAAAAATTACTAGACATAGCATAACTTACACGATGGATCATCGAAAGATAAAAAATTTAATTTTCAATCTTATTTTTGGGAAACATGTGATTTGACCCAAAAATTATTTGCCAGTAGTTGCTAGATAACGATGTCTACTTGGAGTTATCTGAACATTGATACTGAGTCTTTGAGATAACGTGTAATATATAGGCATTTATTGCCACAGATACCCAAGGATAATATATACATGCTAGTTGAACATATCAATATGGTGCATAAATATATGCAAAATGCCATTTATTTTGGTGATTATATTTTTTAGGGAAGAATGGTCAGCAATGTTTTGTAGCTTGCTAATGATCCTTAAAATCTAATCAGGCATGAGTAGTCCTTGGAATCCCCTAGTGTACAATCATAAACTTGCTCTTATCATGCTTTTGAAGCAGTTAGGGCACAAAGGCCTCTTAAGGGAGATGCGCCCCCTACTATGTTAAAGTTGAGAAACAGTTTTGAGATAACATGTTACTCGGCTAAGGAAGACATTTATGTGTTTCTTTTGGTCTTGTTCAAATGGATTTTGGACTTAAGTCCATTCACTATGGTGAACCTTGAAAGTCCAACCATTGTATGCTAATATGTCATCCTCTTAAAGTCTAATAGAAATGATCCAAGTGTGGATCTTGATTCTCAGACTTGAACTCTAGGATACCCTTTTAGGGTATGATGTGTGATTAGGTTTGCATTGTCTAATGTATTCCTATTATATATACTCTATTTTAGGGAAATATTTTTTATAAAATAAGTTGTGTACCTTTTCCTGAGTTAGTTTGTAATTTTGTTTGTACAACCTCATATATGTGTAAAAGTTTATAACAAATTGTTTACTTGTTATTTATGTAATAAGTTTTGTACTTATTATATAACTATATGCTTGTGTTTTTATATGTGTATTTATGTACAATTGCACTACATGAATGAATAAATTATGTTCATTTTATTCATATGTCACTTGAGTTTGCTATATGTGAACTTTTTATGACCTTAGTTGGAGATTAAATCTTGAATAGTAATGGAAAGCACTTTACTGACCTACTTTGATTTCGAGACTAATCAAAGACTATGTGTCATTAAAGTTATAAGATTATAGTAAACTGGTTCCTATCAGCCAACTTAGGTACGACCAATTGTCATGTTTTGATTGGATAGTTAGTAAACATAAGTAGCTAATCATTACCAATGATTATAACTAACTTTTCACAATTTCCTATAACCAATTTGACAGTTAACTTCATCTTAAGCTCCATTAATGGCATCTTTACCATTTCTACACCATTTTCTTCTGTTTCTTTTCTATTAGAATCATCTTCACGTTTATGTTACTTTTCTCTACAACTTCATACTGGCCGCCTTTAGAGCCAAATCCTTGCTCTTAAATGACAATAATCTGAAGCCAACTTCAGTCACACGGGGGTTAACAAGCGAAGAAAGGCTAACCCACCATTGTAACTATGTTTCCGCCCTCAACAAAGCTAAAATGGATGGATAAAAAATAATCAAGAGTGGAGGTCCCTATAGTTTGAGATGTACTAAACGGCCATAACTTCTTCATTTTTGCTCCAAAAGATACAAGGGAGTGCAATTTAAAAACTAGACACAATACCTACAATTAGCCTTCTACAAGTCTAATTAGAAGTGAAGGGAAATGGGTATAACATTGATTGGAAGTTGCTGGTCTGTGATTGGACCACCAAATTACATTGACTAATCACATTCTTACCTAGGTTAAAAGTTAAGCTTTCTAATGGTATATTACACTTGTGAATTGAATCAAGGAATCATCAGAAAAATGGTTTTGAACTAAAAGCACCTGTTGAGGTACTCAGCTGAGCGACAGGAAGAAGATTGGCCTGGTAAGTGTTTTTAGGCTCCGAATTTGAGTTAGATATTGTGAAAGTGTTTGTTGAGGACTTTATGTGCTTTCCATAAATGTATCTTATGTATAATTTAGGCAAAGGAATTGATCTGTGCACCTTGTTGAATATCGAACACGCTGGGTGAGTTTGTAGTTGTGCCATGTCGAAGAATTAAGCTTAATCTAATGAACTTTGAGAATCTGAGTTTGAGTGTGTGATTCTAAAATGTTAAGTACATATAGAGGAAGTCATTTAAGGTATTGGTTGTGGTGGATATGGTATGAGTTTAAGTTATGTGTGATATCATTGACGATGAAGTGGTTGAACGGTTCTTGTACTGTTGTTCTGTTGTTTTAAGTTGTTGGTAGCATTTTGATTACAAAAGGTCAGAGGTTAACTGCACTATTGCAATTTGGGTTTGTGAATAGAGTTTTCGCAAGGTGTATAGGAGAAGGAGAATCGGTTTGAAGGTTGTGAGTGAAAGGCATCAGTTCCGAAATTGATGATCGTTGGGTCTTCGTTGAGTAAGCAGATAGACCATAACAATTTTGGTTGTGTTTGTTATATGCATGTTTTCGATCTTGATTAATGTACATCTCATGCATATGTTGTTGATTATGATATGAGATTGTGCATGTGTGATTCATTTGAGAATATGTGATCAGTATCTGATGGATGTGAGGTTTATGAATAGCCAGCTAGATTGCTAGCTCGGGGTTGAGTTTGTATGATTGATATATCCATGTGAGATGGATTCTAGACCGTTGGGTCAAGTATTTGATTTGATATGTGTTTTGTGAGAGAAATGAATAGGCTTTCCCATACTACCGGGGGATGTTAGTCTATGAGCTCATAGGTCAGGCATATCGCTAGTTTACATTATAAGCTATCGCTAGCTTGTATTTCTACTCTAGATTTGTATTTGTATGATCGAAGATTTGTTTGGCCATATGGATATCCCTTGGCAGTCAGAGAAAGGGGCCTTTCAAAACCTATTCATCGCTCTTGTATGTGTGTGTATGCCTATATTTGTGTTTGAGTTCATCACTCTCTGTGTTGGTTATTCTATGTGATTATATTTATGTTTTTTGGTAATTTGTGCATCATGTGGTTATCATGCATTTCAAGTTCAGTTATGTCGAGCATAGTTAAGTTCTGTGACACGTATATCTCAAACATAACTAATATGTTATGTTTTATCTCTTACTAAGTGTTTCTCGACACTTACCCCCTTACAAAATCTATCTCAGGTTCTGGGATGCCATAGTTGCGTTTGATTCTGGAGTCTGTTGTTCGAGCCCGTCTCTTTTGTTCGAGGGCTACACTTTTGAGGTCTCCAGATTTATGCCATCTTTGTATATCAGTATAGAGTGGTTAGAACCTTATTTATATTTGAGTATGGACTTTGGAGATATTTTGTTCGAATTTACGATGATGGTTTGTGTACCATCTTTGCTTATGTTGTATATCTTTTGCATGTTTGTTTAATCTGAGTTTTGATGACTCTATGTATGAATTTTGAGGCTTGCTAGGTTGCACATTTGTTGATGTTTATTGTGTGGTCTAGCGCCGGTCACCAACCTTAGCATGGGTCATGACAAAGTTGGTATCAGAGCTTAAGCTTGATTGTGTTTATCTTATTTGTTGTCGAATGTGTTTTGTTGTACCCTATGGAGCATAGGATCTGTCGTGTCGTTATCTTCTGTTGGTTAAGCCATTCATTTGGCCTCTTAAGCGATGACTTGTTTTATAGGGAGGATATGCCTATGACATATTGAATATGATAATTTGAAAAAAAAGAAGAAAGAAAAAAAGAGAGAAAAAAGAGATGTTACAGCATCTAATATGTGGTTTCAGGTATACTCCCTATAGGCTTGTCAAGTGCTCAAGTATTATTCGATTTGGGATCGACACACTTGTTTACGTCACCCCAATTTGCGAGATCTCTTGATAGTCCTCTTATGTCATTAGATGTGCCATTAGATGTTTGTACTCCTTCGAGTCATGTCATTCGCGTGCATTTAGTACTTGCATCATATGTGATTGTTGTGGATGACCACGAGATGTTGGTCGATTTGCATGTGTTGGACATGGAGGATTTTAATGTGATTTTGGGAATGGATTGGCTTTTGTGTTATCATGCTACGCTGGATTGCTTTAGTAAGATTGTGAGGTTTAAGCCTGAGGGTGAGTCAAAATTTATGTTTCGGGGCAATGAGATGATGATTCTGCCAAGGCTCATTTCGTGTCTTAAGGCTTTCAGAATATTACAAAAGGGTTGTGTTAGTTATCTGGCTATCATTAAAGAAGTTGACGTGGAAAAGGTTACCATTGATGGTATTCCTGTTGTGCAAGTGTTTTCGGCTATTTTTCCGGATGAGTTACCGGGTTTACCTCCGGAGAGGGAGATTGAGTTTTGTATCGAGTTAATGCCAGGGACTGAGCTGATTTCAATACTGTCGTATCGTATGGCACTTGCTGAGTTAAAAGAGTTGAAGATTCAGTTGCAGGATTTGTTGGATAAAGAGTATATTTGGCCGGGTGTTTCACCGTGGGGTGCTCCGATATTATTTGTTCGAAAGAAGGATGGGAGTTTGTGACTCTGCATTGATTATCGTCAACTGAATAAAGTAACGATCCATAACCAGTATCTTCTTCCTTGTATCGATGACATGTTTGATCAATTGTGAGATACAAAGTGGTATTCGAAGATTGACTTAAGGTCAGGGTACCATCAGTTGAGGATCTCAAAGGAAGATGTGACCAAGATAGCTTTCAGAACTTGGTATGGTCATTATGAATTCTTAGTTATGCCATTTGGCCTTACGAATGCTCATGCATTCTTTATGAGTTTAATGAATCAGGTGTTTAAGCCATTCTTGGATCAGTTTGTGATAGTCTTCATTGACGATATATTGGTTTATTCGCGGACTGAGGAAGAACACGAGAGACATCTGCGATTGGTTTTGAAGACGTTGTTGGATAATGAGTTATATGCTAAGTTGTCGAAGTGCAAGTTTTGGTTGCAGAGTGTAGCATTCCTAGGACATGTGGTGTCTAAGGATGGAGTGTCAGATTATCCGAAAAAGATCGAGGCTGTGGTGAATTGGCAAACTCCTACCAATGTTACAGAGGTACGAAGTTTTCTTGGATTGGCTGGATATTATCGAAGGTTCGTAAAAGCCTTTTCTACTTTGGCTGTTCCATTGACACGATTGACTCAGAAGAATGTGAAGTACGAGTGGATGGAGGATTATGAGAGAAGTTTTCGGGAATTGAAGTACTTGTTAACGAATGCTCCGATTTTAGCTTTACCATCTGCGAGTGGGAAGTACTCGGTTTATTACGATGCTTCTAGGATTGGCTTGGGAGGTGTATTGATGCAGGAAAGGAATATGATTGCATATGCCTTCGGACAGTTGAAGAAACACGAGCATTATTATCCAGTGCATGATTTGGAAATGGGTGCCGTGGTTTTTGCGCTAAATATTTGGAGACATTACTTATACGGTGAGAAGTTTGATATTTTCACGGACCACAAAAGTTTGAAGTAAATTTTTGATCAGCGGGATCTGAATATGTGACAAAGAAGATGTCACGACCCGATCTGAGGTTGGTGACCAGCACTAGACTTCGTGACATATTGACAACACAATGCAAGTCTAGTAAGCCTCAAAACAGTCTCACAACATATGAAATCCAGCGGAAGACGAATTATCAACAAAACCCTTAAGGTCTCTTATTACCATACTAAAAGCAAACCAAATTAATTTACAAACCAAACAGAAACAAAACATCTCCAAAAGGCCAACTAACAACATCTCAAAAGCTTTATAACTATGGAGCATCTATACAGAAGAAGACAATGGCACCATCCGGAGACCTCAAAAGTAGCCCTTGAAAGAGAAAGAGCTAGACTGGTACCACGAACTTCGAACACTCAAAATGATCTAAAACTTCTGAGAATCTGAGATAGATTTGTAAAGGGTAAGTGTCCAAAGGAACTTAGCAAGGGAATAGAATAGAATATATTAGTTATGGCTGACATATGCATGCAACAGAACTTAATCATGCTTGACTTCACTCAAATCAAAATGCGTGATCAATTGATATTACCAAACACAATATCAACTCACACACACAGACACATAGAGCTATGAATAGGTTTCATAATGTCACGTCTTCTGGTGGCTAGAGGCATCCAAACGGCTAAATAGATATTCGTTCACAAATAACAGAAGCTAGCGTACAAATATAAACTACTGATAGTTTACAACAAATATAAGCTAGCGATAGTATACAAATGTAAACTAGTGATGCCCCCAAAACTATGAGCTCATAGACTAACATCCCTGGTTAGTACGAAAAAATCCATTCATTTCTCTCACACGAAAACACATCTTATCAGAACAGAATCTACTTATCAAACTCAACTCTCAAACTTGCTCAGCCAAGAACACAGCCACACTGTCCGAACTTCAAAAGTATGCACAAGACATTTCTCTGAACCAATTCACATATATAATACATATTCCAAAATTTTATCAAGTGCTTAATAATCTGTTCTAATACATCCAAGTCCAAATCAGAGTTTAAGCAAGCTTACCGAACCGTTCTTCTTTACCTCGCTCACTGACCACCTCAGTGAATAGCCTGTCACTCAAAAATGATTTTTTGATGAATTCTTTATCCAAATCATATGTGGTCAAGACCATTAGAAAGCTTATAGATCTTTTTACAAGCTTTCAAAATTTCATAGCCAAATTCTCATTCTACGTACCCTTACCGTTCACTTTATTCTCTAAACCCTTAGCTGTGTGCTTGTTCAACAACAGTCTAATTAAAATCATCTTTTCTGTCGATTCCCTGATCTAAAAGCCTCATATGATATACCAAACAGAAGGTATTGATGTCCTCTAAAACACATTTCAGGGGTTTCAAGTCCAACACTGAATGGATCTATGCTTACCAATCAAATCTTTGTCAAGCTGTCTGCTTCTTCCTCTTTCCTCTTTCTCAGCCCTTTCTCTCTTTTCTCTCAAGTTTCGTTTTATGACTGAGAGGATAAGTGCTCTGCCTCTCCAAGATATATTCTGAGCCATGTGAAGAGGTGGGTGAGGTCCAGTCATAAGAAAACCCCCTCTTCAACTTAATCTAGGTAACAAACAAAGAACTTGAGGTCCAATCAGATTCATCCCCAAGCAAGTAGCTCTCATTTGACGACTTTCCTTTAGTTTTTATACAATCTTGTAGTCAAATGGTTTGTTTCTTAACATGTCTAGTTTCAGGATCATTTAGAATTTCTCATTTTGGAACAATATTGAAGATGTTATGGCCATTAAACCACAAGCAGGTCAATCTGTCCAAAAATGAGCAACTACTTCACAAGTCAAAAATCCACTAAGGCAATGAACTTGTTGAAATCAAACTCCAATGACATCCTTTCACATACTTGTAAACTTTAAATCACATGTCCAATGCAATTATCTTGATACGACACAAACTGACCAACTAATTTTCCGAGTGTCACAGAAGATGGATGGAGTTTTTGAAAGATTACGATTGCACTATCAATTACCATCCATGCAAATGTCAGCGGATAGTTTGGCGCATATGTCGGTAATGTGAAGACCTTTGATTTCGAGCATACATAAGATACTTGATCAAGGTTTAGAGTTGACAATAATGCTTGATGGAAACGAGGCTATGTTGTTAGGTGAGTTACATCTACAACCAATTATACGTGGTCGTATCGTAGAACTTCAGCGAGATGATCCTGAGTTGACAAAGATGATTGAGAAAGTTGAAGAAGTTAAATTGTCGAAATTCCACCTTAGTTCAAATGGTATTTTATACTTCGGTACTCGATTGGTCGTACCTGGTATTAAAGATGTAAGGAAGGATGTTATGTCTCAGGCACAAGGGACTATTTATAGTATGCATCCGGGTTCTACCAAGATGTATCACGATATTAAGAGTCAGTATTGGTGGAATGGTATGAAGGACATCGGAGATTTTGTCACTAGATGTTTGACATGTCAACAGGTCAAGGCTAAACATCAGCGACCTTTGGGTTTGTTGCAACCGCTGGATATTCCGAAATGGAAGTGGGGGCAAATTACGATGGATTTGTTAGTGGGTCTTTCGACTTCATCGCGAGGATTTGATTAAGTTTGGGAGGTCGTAGACAGATTGAAAAAGTCAGCGCATTTCCTACCGATCAAGAATATGTATGATGCTATGAAGTTTGCTCAGTTGTTTATTGATCATATTTTTTGTCTACATGGAGTTCCAATTTCGATAGTCTCCGATCGAGGGACGCATTTCACATCTTGATAGAAGAAATTTCAAGATACCATGGGCAGTCGTTTGGATTTGAGCACAGCATTTCATCCTCAGACAGATGGACAGTTAGAGCGGATGATACAACAACAGTTAGCTGGGAAGTTTATTTATTGCTGATGGAATTCTCGTACAACAACAGTTATCAGAGTAGTATTCGAATAGCACCGTACAAAGCATTGTATGGTAGAAAGTATAGATCACCAGTGTACTGGGATGATATTGGTGAGAAACAGAATGTGACTCTTAAACTTTTGGAAAATACGGTCGAGAAGATCAAAGTGATTCGAAAGAGACTTTTGACAGTGCAGAGTAGACAGAAATCGTATTCCAATAAGAGGAGAAAAGACATCGAATTTGAAGTGGGTTCAAGTGTTTTCCTCAAGGTCTCTCCGATGAAGGGTGTTATGAGATTTGGAAAGAAGGGTAAGTTGAGTCTGAGATATGTGGGACCATTCGAGATCTTAGAGCAGGTTGGTCAAGTGGCCTATCGGTTGGCATTACCACCTACGTTCTCACATATTCATCTGGTATTCCATATCTCCATGCTCAGGAGATATCTACATGACTCTTCGCATGTTTTGGATTAACCAAGTGTGGAATTTCGTGACGATCACACCTATGATGAAAAGCCGATACAGATTTTAGATAGGCAAGTGAGAAAGATACGGACTAAGGAATTATCGTTCGTGAAAGTCTTGTGGCAGAATCATTCTCCATCGGAAGCTACTTGAGAGTTAGAGGATGATTTATGAGGAAAGTTTCTGCACCTATTTGAAAGACAAGTAAGTTCTTTACATTTCAAGTGGCCGTAAGTAAATTCGGGGACAGAATTTTTATAAGGATGGGAGAATCGTTAGACTCGGAAATTAGTTGGTCAGTTTGCGACACTTCGCGTCAATTGCATCTGATATGTGGTTTTAAGTATTCAAGTTTGTGAATGAATGTCATCGGAGTTTGGTTGCGACAAGTACAATGCCTTAGTGCATTTTTGGATTTGTGAAGTTGTTGCTTGGTTCGGACATATTGACCTGCTTATGGTTTAATGGCCATAACTTTCTCGTTATGAGTCGAAAATGAGAAATTCTAACTGATTTGGAAACTAGACAACATTGTGGAACAAAAAGTCTCACAATCAGTTTCCCTAAAAACCAAAGGAAGGTCGTCATTCTTCAGCTGCTTGCTTGAGGACGAATCTGATTGGACCATAGCTTCTTTGTCTTCTTACTAGACTAAGTTGGAGAGGGGGTTTTCTTGTGATTGGACCTCACCCACCTCTTGATATGTATCAGAGACTTCCTTGAAGAGGCAGGACACTTAGCTCATTGGTCATAAAATGAATTTTCAGAGAGAGAAGAGAGAGAAGGTTGAGAAGGCTGATAGAGAGAGAAGGGAGCAGTCGAAGAAGAATCAAGCGGTAAGTATAGATCCATTCAGTTTTGGACTTTAGACATGTGAAGAGAGTTGTAGAGGACATCTATACCTTTCTTTCAGTATATCATATGAAGCTTTTGGATCAGGGAATCGATGGGAAAGTCATTTTGAATCTGGACATTGTTGAACAAGCACACAGCTGAGCTTATTGAGGAAAATGAGTCTGGTAAGTAGATTTAGACTCCGAATTGAATTTGGCAGTTGTTAGACCGATTGTAGAGGAGCCTTTAAGCTTTCTAATGGTATATTACTGTTGGAAACAAAAATAATGATGGCCTTTCTGTGGGAGTATTTTGGTAATTTCACCTTTTGGGAGTAACTACTGTTAGTAAGGAAGGGTGCTTCAAGAAGGATGCTTAAAGAAAGATGCCTAAGGAAGGGTGCTTCAAGAAGGGTGCCTAAGGAAGGGTGCTTCAAGAAGGGTGCTTCAAGAAAGATGCTTAAAGAAGGATGCCTAAGGAAGGGTGCTTCAAGAAGGGTGTCTAAGGAAGGGTGCTTCAAGAAGGGTGCTTCAAGAAGGATGCTTCAAGAAGGGTGCTTAAAGAAGGGTGAAAGTGACTTCTTAAAGTACTTTATCTCCCCAAGGTGACTAAAGTAGATATTTCACCTCCCTGTGAGGGGGCATGCACATTTTGCTTGGAAAAGGGGGGAGTGACTTTCATAAGTGGTTTGCCTTCCAAGAGCGACTAAAAGAGATATTTTACCTTCCATAAGGAGGTAGTTCCTAAAGCATGCCTTTTGAGGGGGAGTTGTTATGTAGACTTATTATACCTTTCGTAAGAGGGTGTGTGAAGGTGCCTTCCGAGAGGGAGGTGTTCGAAGATGCCTTCCATAAGGGGAGTGTGTAAAGATGCTTTCCGTAAGGAGGGCATGTGAGGACCCTATTTGCCTTTTGGTAGAAGGATGTCAAGAGCCTACCTCACCGAAATGAGGTGCTGAAGGCCTACCTTACCCAAGGGGGTGTTAAGAGCTCACCTTACCCAAGGGGGCGTGAAGAGCCCTTCTTGCCTAAGGGAGGTGTTAAAGGCTTAGCTTGCCTAGGGAAAGTGTCAAAGGGCCACCTTACCCAAGAAGGTGTGAAGAGTAATACCTCGCTTTAGGAAGGTTCAAAGAGCAAGCTCACCTCAGGAAGGTGCTAGAAGGGCTATGAGACCGTGCGCGGTCAAAGAAGATAAACTCGGGCTCCAAATTCATAGGAAGAGATAAGCCCAGTAAATTAGGCGATAAGGGTGGTTCCAGCTCAAGATAAGGATAAGCATCACCGAAGATAGGCATAGGAAGAGTTCGAGTGCAAGGAGGAGACGGAGTCTTTTGTCTACATAAAGAACGACTGAGGGAGACATTGGGATCATCCAACATCAACCACACAAAATCTTCATCAAGCTTCAAGCTTCTAGTTAGTTCTTAAACCAAGCATTAGCGCTTGGTTAGGAGGTCAGGCATTAGAGCCTGATAGTTGGCTGGGCATTTGAGCCTGGTTAGAAGAGCTTAGCTCGGTTAGATAGTGGTGGTCGTTTGATTACGTTTGTTTTTGTTGGGCACCGACCTTGAGACAAGCCTTCAAACCGTCAAGAGATCGACCTTGACACCCTCATCACTTTTTCCCCACAACAATTACACTTGTGAATTGAATCAAAGAATCATCAGAAAAACGGTTTTGACTGAAAGCACCTGTTGAGGTACTCAGCTGAGCAACAGGAAGAAGATTGGCTTGGTAAGTGATCTTAGGCTCCGAATTTAAGTTGGATATTGTGAAAGGGTTTGTAAAGGACTTCATATGCTTTTCAGAAATGTATCTTATGTATAATTTAGGCAAAGGAATTGATCTGTGCACCTTGTTGAATATCAGACACGCTGGCTGAGTTTGAAGTTGCGCCATATCGAAGAATTAAGCTTGATCTGATGAACTTTGAGAATTTGAGTTTGAGTGTGGGATTCTGAAATGTTAAGTACATATAGAGGAAGTCATTTAAGGTGTTAGTTGTGGTGGATATGGTGTAAGTTTAAGTTATGTGTGATATCATTGACGATGAAGTGGTTGAACGGTCCTTTCAAAACCTGTTCATCACTCTCATATGTGTGTGTGCCTATATTTGTGTTTGAGTTCATCGCTCTCTGTGTTGGTTGTTCTATGTGAATATATTTATATTTTTTGGTAATTTGTGCATCATGTGGTCATCATGTATTTCAAGTTCAGTTATGTCGAGCATGGTTAAGTTCTGTGGCACATATATCTCAAACTTAACTAATATGTTATGTTTTATCTCTTACTAAGTGTTTCCCGACACTTATCCCCTTACAAAATCTATCTTAGGTTCTGAGTTACCATAGTTGCGTTTGATTTTGGAGTCTGTTGTTTGAGCCTATATCTTTTGTTCAAGGGCTACACTTTTGAGGTCTCTAGATTTGTGCCATCCTTGTATATCGGTATAGATGTTTCATAGTGGTTAGAACCTTGTTCATGTCTGAGTGTGGACTTTGGAGATGTTTTGTTCGGATTTACGATGATGGTTTGTGTACCATCTTTGCTTATGTTGTATATCTTCCGCATGTTTGTTTGATCTGAGTTTTGATGACTCTATGTATGAGTTTTGAGGCTTGCTAGGTTGCATATTTGTTGATGTTTGTTGTGTGGTCTAATGCCGGTCACTGACCTTAGCACGGGTTGTGACACGTACATTCCCCAATATCCCAATATACCAAGACTAGGGATGAGTTCGGCGCGGTACAGTACGGTATGGGCAAAAATCCATACCGTACTCATTTTTTTTAAAAAAATTTGAAATCGTGTGGTATT
>SOPF01025746.1:40352-58307 GCA_012979155.1 Hypericum perforatum
TATATTAAAGTTTGGTATGGTACGGTATGGTGCAGTGTGGTATTGCGGTATGTGTGGTTTTTTGCTCACTCCTAACCAAGACCGAGAAGCTCAAGTATTGCCTAGAAACTATTCTTATTCAAATTCACATTCTTTTTCTTTTCTTTTTTTTCCTTTTTCACTTTTTTTTTTCTTTTTCTTGACTTTCACTTTTCACTTTTTTTTCTTTTTCTTTCTTTTTCAAACATTCAACACACTATAACTCATGCACATGTCTATGCAAACTCGGTTTCTCGAAATGGTCATAAACTATAAAAAAAATCCCAACATATACCCCAAATTGGTTTCAGATACCGACTACTCATAATACAAACATTTCCAACATGTGCAAACTATGTGTACTCGAATCGAATGATCAAAGGAATGGATGATAATATATAATAGGCTTAAAGTTGGCTTGTAATCGGCTTCCTCATCTAAGATCAAGAAAAGGTTAGGCTCAAAGGGTTTAATGCAATTGGTAATAAGGGATTTTGGCTCTAAGGCTCTAGGCTCAAATATTAAAGAATGCACCGTCATCTCACTAACTTCCACGCAACCTAGACTACGATAAGTACTAGTAGGATGCTTCGATTAACTAACACTAGTATGCACCTCAAGAAAAATAGAGACTGGTGTCTCTTCCGTCAACTCAAGTTCTCACCAGGTTCACTCTTAAACCCTCCAGTCTAATCTACATAATAAAACCACTAATCTAAATAACCGAGTGTGAGGTTTCTACCCATTCCTGGGCTTTGTGTTCGAATTAAATTCTTGACTAAAAGTTTGATAAAATTCTAACACAAGTTGAAAATTTTTGAGGGGGTCAAATTTTTGAAAAATTCTTGCCAAGTCTAAACCTACATAACATAGACACTCTAAATAACCTAAAAAAGGAAGATTCCTAGAATGAACCTTCCCCCACACTTGAATGACACATTGTCCTCAAGGTGTCTATGATACTAATAAATACCTAATTACAAAAACAAAACAAAGTGGTGATAGTTTTATCTCGATGATCTAGTACGTTAAAAAGCAGTAAGGAGATTGAACCATGTAGAGCTCAAAATGGGAACACTTCCATACCAAATCACCAAAGATACGAATAAACAGATCTCGAAAACACAAAATAAAGATAAGCAAGCAAACACAAAAGTAAACAGATAAATACAATATCACTTAAAGTCACAGCTATAAATGAAAGAACAAAATTGAGTGACATAACACATATAACTAAATAGAACAAAACAAAAGAAACATAAAAATACAAGAAAAAGAAACTTCCTTCTAGTCTTCCTGTAATAGTCTTCGTAAGATCCTTCATTACCCGCCATTAGAGAAGTCGCTCTGAGTATTATGATTTGGGTGAAAGTTTCGGATGTAGGTGAGTAATGGCAAAAAGCAGCGAGTGTATGAATATATAGATTCAGATTCTACCCTAGCTGGCGTACGCCAACCTAACCTGGAGTGCGCCAGATTTTCATGTTTTAGTTGGTGGCACACGCCTGGCTCTAGTGGCATGCGCCACTATATAAAAATAGAAAATAAAGTTGAGATAGTTTTATCTCGATGATCTAGTACATTAAGAAGCATCAAGGAAATTTAACCCTGAAGAGTTCAACTGGGAACACTTCCATATCGGATCACCAAAGATACGAAAAACATATCTCAAAACGAAAAAACAAAACAAAATATGAACAAACGAACATATATCACATAAATACGAATTTACAATAAAGGAAATAAAATAAAAGATAAAAAAGGAGCTCCCTGGTCAATTCTCTGCTGAAGGAGATGGTGGAGGAGTGTAGCTCATGTGGGCACCATATGTCTCTACCCATGAACGCATCCATGCCGCGTATGCTCTCTACTCTTCTCGGAAGGCTCGCTACACCTCCCGTTCTGCCTGTTGTGCTTCCTTCTCTGCTTGCTGTGCCATAGCAATATCCTGCACCTGTTCCTGCAAGGTTGTCACGACCCACGTGAAGGTCGGTGACCGGAGCTAGACCACACAACAAATGTCCACACATGTGTAATCTAGCAAGCCTCAAAATAATATGCACAATTACGAAAATACACATCGGAAACAAACATGTGGAAGTCATATCATAAACATCGATGGTACACAAACCATCATCGTAAATCCAAACAAAACATCTCCAAAGACACAAAGTCCACACTCGGACATAAATAAGTGTCTAACCACTACAGAGCATATATACCAATGTACAAAGATAGTATTAGACTGGAGACCTAAAAAACGTAGCCCTCGAACAAAAAAGACGGGCTCGAAACACGGACTCCAGAATCAAACGCGACTATGGCAACCCGAAACCTGAGATAGATTTTGTAAGGGGGTAAGTATCAGGAAATACTTAGTAAGAGATAGAACATAACATATCAGTTATGTTTGAGATATACGTGCCACAGAACTTAACCATATTTGACACAACTTATGCTCTAAAATGTATGACGATAATATACTTCACAAAATAACGGAATCGCAGAAATAAACACATAAGGCAATAAAGCCATATGGAGCCATGAACTCAACCACAAATATACACACACATACAGAGCTATGAACAGGTTTTGAAAGGCCACTTCCTCTGACTGTCAGGGGATATCCAAAAGGCCTAAATGAATCTCCATCCATACAAACATAAAAACTAGCTTACTTGCGTAAACTAGCGATATCCCCGACATATGAGCTCATAGACTAACATCCCCCATTAGTATGGGAAAGCCTGTTCATTTCTCACACAAAACACATTTTGAATCAAACGCATGACCCAATGGTCCAAAATCCATCTCACATGGATATATCAATCATACAAACTCAGCCCCGAGCTAGCAATCTAGCCGGCTATTCACAAACATCACATCTATCACACATCGATCACATACTCCCAAACGAATCACATAAGCACAATCTCATATCATATTCAATGACATATGCATGAGACACATATTAATCAAGATCGGTAATATGCATATAACAAGCATAACCAAAGTTGTCATGGTCTATCCGCTTACTCAACAAAGACCCAACAATCACCGATTCCGAAACTGATGCCTTTCACTCACAACCTTCAAACTGATTCTCCTTCTCCCACACACCTTGCAGAAACTCTGTTCATAAACCCAAATTACCAAAATGAGGTTAACCCCAGCCTTTCCGAAATCAAAACGCTGCCAACAACTCATAGCAACGAAACAATGGTACTTGTGCCATTCAACACTTCCATCCTCAATGACAACGCAAATAACTCAAACTCCACCCACAACCACTTCAAACCACACTTCACAAGACTTCACAAACATGTCCTCAACAATTAAGAATCCACATAACCACTGAATCTTGCAAACAAATCACTTACCAAGACTTTAGCTTCAACACCTTCAAACTGAACATAGCCCACTATTCCAAACTTCAACAAAATGTACAGCCCAAATCCTTTAACCAAAACACACATAAGATACCATTCTGGAAACCCCAAGAGGTTCTCTACAATCTATCAAAATTTCGTAGCCCAACTCAAGGTCCAAGTATGCTTACCAAGTCAATCTTCCTCACGTTGCTCAGCTGACCACCTCAGCAACGACGGCCAGATTCAAAACCACTTTCCTGACGATTCCCTGATCCAAAACCCACATAGGATATACCAAAAGAAAGCTGAGGAAGTCCTCTACAACCCTCTTAAGTGGTTTGGAACTGAATTCGGAACGGAAATGGCCTTACTATTCAATTCTTTTCCGTGCTACTTCACTTCTCTCTCCTTCAACCTTCTCACTTCTCACTCTATTTTCCTTTTGTAATTTCGTGAATGACCAAGGAGCTTAGCATTCTGATCCTTAAAGGAACACTTTGAGATAACTTCAATTGAAGGCAAGTGTGGTCCAATTAGAAGCAAGCCACCTCTTCAAAATATCAAGCAAGAAGACAAGGAACTTTTGGTCCAATCACAATAGACCAGAAGCAAGCAGCTGAAGAACGACAACCTTCCCTTGGTTTTCAGGCAATCTGACCTAAGACTTTTGTGTTCGCCAAAGTGTCTAGTTTCCAAATCCGTTGGAATTTCTTGATTCGGACTCATGACGAGAAAGTTACAGCCATTTAACCACAAGCAGGTCAAATCTGTCCGAGAAGAGCAAACACTTCACAAATCCGAAAATTTCTCTAAGGCATTGCACTTGCCGAAACCAAACTCCAATGACATTCATTTACAAACTCAAACACTTAATATCGCATATCCAATGCAATTGTTTTGGCACGATGCAAGACGACCAACTAAATTTCCGAGTCTCATAATTCTCCCCTCCTTATAAAAATTCGGTCCCCGTTTTTACTTACGACCAACATCGAAAAGCAAAGAACTTACTTGCAACTCAAATAGGTGCAGAAACCTTCCTCGCATATCGTCCTCCAACTCCCAAGTAGCTTCCAATAGAGAATGATTCTGCAACAAAACTTTCACGAATGATAATTCCTTAGTCCTTAACTTTCTCACTTGCCGATCCAAAATTCGTAGCGGCTTTTCATCGTAAGTGAGATCGTCATGAATTCCACACTTGGTTGATCCAAAACATGCGAAGAGTCATGTAGATATCTCCAGAGCATGGAGACATGGAATACCGGATGAATATGTGAGAACGTAGGTGGTAGCGCCAACCGATATGCTATTTGACCAACCCGCTCCAAGATCTTGAATGGTCCCACGTACCTCGGACTCAACTTACCCTTCTTTCCGAATCTCATAACACCCTTCATCGGAGAGACCTTGAGGAAAACACTCAAACCCACTTTGAACTCAATATCTTTTCTCCTCTTATCAGAATACGACTTCTATCTACTCTGCACTGTCAAAAGCCTCTTTCGAATTACTTTGATCTTCTTGACCGTGTCGTCCAAAAGTTCAAGACTCACATTATGTTTCTTGCCAACATCATCCTAATACATTGGCGATCTGCACTTACGGCCATACAATGCCTCATACGGTGCCATCTGAATGCTACTCTGATAACTATTGTTATACGAGAATTCCATGAGCAGCAAATAAACCTCCTAACTGCCTCCGAAATCAATCACACACAACTGCATCATATCCTCGAGAATCTGTATCGTCTGCTCTGATTGCCCATCTATCTGCGGATGAAATGCTATGCTCAAATCCAGCTGAGTACCCATCGTATCTTGAAATTTCTTCCAAAATCGAGACATGAAATATGTCCCTCGATCGGACACTATCGAGATCGGAACTCTGTGCAATCTGACAATGTGGTCGATGAACAACTGAGCAAACTTCGTAGCATCTTAAGTACTCTTGATCGGTAGAAAGTGCGCTGACTTCATCAATCTATCCACGATAACCCAAACTGAATCAAATCCATGTGACAAAGTTGGAAGACCAACCAAAAGATCCATCGTAATTCTCTCCCACTTCTATTCTGGAATATCCAGCGGTTGCTACAAACTCGACGGTCACTGGTGTTCGGCCTTGACTTATTGACACATCAGACATCTTGCAACAAAATCTCCGATGTCCTTCTTCATACCGCTCTACCAAAACGGATTCTTGATATCATGATACATCTTCGTGGAACCTGGATATATATTATAAACTGTCCCGTGTGCCTGAGCCATAGCGTCCTTCCTCACATCTCCGATATCAGGTACGACTAACCAATTACCGTAATACAAAACACCATTTGAACTGAGATGGAATTTTGGCAATTTACCTTCCTCGACCTTTTCTATCATCTTTGTCAACTCAGGATCATCTCACTAAAGTTCTACAACACGACCATGTAAAGTCGGTTGCAGATGTAACTTGCCTAACAACATAGCCGCACTTTTGTCAAGCACTATCATCAACTCCAAACCTTGCTCGACCATCTCATGAATGCACGAAATCAAGGGTCTTTGGGTTACCGACATATGCGCCAAACTATCCGCTGACTTCTGACTCAAAGCGTCAGCCATAACATTAGCCTTGCCCAGATGGTAGTTGATCGTGTAATCGTAATCCTTCAAAAACTCCATCCATCTCCTCTGTCACATATTCAGATCCCTCTGATCAAAAATATACTTCAAACTCTTGTGGTCGGTAAAAATATCAAACTTCTCACCATATAAGTAGTGTCGCCAAATCTTTAGCACAAATACTACAACACCCATTTCTAAATCATGCACCGGATAATTGTGCTCGTGCTTCTTCAACTGTCTAGAAGCATACGCAATAACATTCTGATCCTACATCAAAACACATCCCAAGCCAATCCTAGAAGCATCGCAATAAACTGAATACTTCCCACTCGCTGACGGTAAAGCCAAAATTAGAGCATTCGTCAACAAATACTTCAACTCCCGAAAGCTTCTCTTCACATTCTTCTACGCCAGTTTTGTCAAAGGAATGACCAAGGTAGAAAAGGCTTTTACAAACCTTTGGTAACATCCAGCCAACCTGAGAAAACTTCGTACCTCTGTAACGTTGGTAGGAGTCGGCCAATTCACTATAGCCTCAGTCTTCTTTGGATCAACTGACACTCTATCCTTAGACAACATATGTCATAGGAATGTCACGCTCTGCAACCAAAACTTACACTTCGACAACTTAGCATACAACTCACTATCCAACAATATCTTCAAAATCAATCGCAGATGTCTCTCATGTTCTTCCTCAGTCCATGAATAGACCAATATATCGTCGATGAAGACTATCACAAACTAATCCAAAAATGGCTTAAACACCCGATTTATCAAACCCATAAAGTAAGCTGGAGCATTCTTAAGACCAAACGACATAACTAAGAATTCATAATGCCCATACCAAGTTCTGAATGCTGTCTTGGTCATATCTTCCTTCCGAATTCTTAACTGATGATACCCTGACCTTAAGTCAATCTTTGAAAACCACTTTGCATCACACAACTGATCAAACAAGTCATCAATACATGGAAGAAGATACTGGTTACGGATCGTTACCGTATTCAGTTGCCGATAATCAATGCAGAGTCACAAACTCCCATCCTTCTTCCAAACAAACAATACTGGATCACCCCACGGCGAAATACTCGGCCAAATATACTCCTTATCCAACAAATCCTATAACTGAATCTTCAACTCCTTTAACTCGGCAGGTGCCATACGATACGGCGATATCGAAATCGGCTCAGTCCCTGGCATTAACTCGATACAAAACTCAATCTCCCTCTCCGGAGGTAAACCTGGTAACTTATCTGGAAAAACACCCGCAAACTCTTCCACGATAGGAATACCATCCATGGTAACCTTTTCCACGTCAACTTCCTTAACAATAGCCAAATAACTGATGCAACTCTTCCATAATATTCTGGAAGCCTTAAGACACGAAATGAGCTTTAGTGCAATCACCATCTCATCGCCCCAAAACATGAATTTCGACTCGCCCTCAGGCTTGAATCTCACAATCTTATGAAAACAATCCACTGTTGCATGATAACACGAAAGCCAATCCATCCCTAAAATCACATCGAATATGATGCATGTGAGAATATGCATTCATTTAGCTTTAGTTTATGTTGTTTTTATCATGTTTTAGGGAATGTTAAGTCGAGTCTTATCTATGTTTTGTTTCATTTTGATTTATTGGTCAAGGAGAAGAATATCTATTGTTTTTGGTGTCTTTTATAGGTATTTGGAGCATCTTGGGAGCTAAGGCAAAGATCGGTAGACATAGGCAATGAGTCAGGCTAAAATCGGAAGTTTGAAGGCAAAAGCGAAGAAGGGGCAGATTGCTACCCCAACATACGCTGTTGGCCTTACTCAGACAAGAAGAGAAATCAGGCAGATTGCTACCCCAACTTACGCTGGCCTAGCCAGCGTACGCTAGGGGTCGACAGCCAATATAAAGAATTGCTTCACCAAATTTCCCACTTGCTTTTATATATACTTTTAGGGTGGCAAGCACCAAGGAGGAGGATAAGAAGGAGGAGGAGGCTGTAGAGAAAGACACTTGGAGGGGAGAAGAAGAAGAACTTATTTTTTGGATTAGAACTCTTCAAGCTAAAAACATTAGTTGTTAGATTTTATTATATGTTCTTGAATTGTTCTTGAGGATATTGTAACAACATTGGATTCGATACAATCAAGGTACTTTCATTTTCTTCTTTGGTTACAAGTTTATCTTTATAATTGAAGTTCTCATTTAAACTAGATCAATGAATGCTTGTTTTATGATCAAGGATGACAACTTGGTTTAGATCATAGCCTTCATTCGTATATCGGAGAAAAACTTGATATTGCTAATGAATCTAGGCCTGACAAACTTAGGTTCATATTCGATATTGAGATTTTAACATAAAAGTATCAACAACCCAAATGATTGATTCGCTTAGCTTAAGATTTAAGAACATATCATCTGATACTTGACGAACAAATCCGCATTCTATTCCCTGTGGAGACGATATTATTTATCACGATATTACTTGTACGATCGTATAATTCTTACACGTATTTTGATCCAACTTTGGACGCATCAAGTTTTTTGCGCCATTGCCGGGGATTAGAAGTTGAATTTGTTTTCGCTGATATTGGAACTAGTGTTCTTAATTTTGAGACTAAGCTTTGTTACTTGTTTCTTTGTTACTTGTTGAATTTAATCCTCTCTGTTGAGTGTTATAGTATCATACAACCCAGCAATAAGACCAATTCAGAGGTTGTCCCTCAGAAAATTCAGCAAGGCACATCCAGAAGTTCGAGGATCATTGTTCGATAGTGAAATACAATAGTGTCACACCTGATGCCATTAAGCTTCGATTATTCAAGTATAGCTTCAAAGATGATGCTAGAGAATGGGTAGATGCATTTCCAGCCGGCACCTTCACAATATAGGACGAGCTTGCCGACAAGTTCTTAGAAAAGCATTATCCTCTAGGTAAAAAAACCCAACTTCGTAATAAGATTTCTCAATTTAAACAGCTAGGTGGTGAATCATTGCATGACCTAACCCCCTAGCCGTCCTCCCCGCATCATCCTCTCTTGGAGCCAACCCAGTCAACACCGCCTATGACCCCCATGGCCCCGCTAGCCATTTCCAGGGGTCCCCAGCTCCTCCCTGCCCTGCCCCAACAACCTGGCCTCAGCCCACAACCACTGGGCTACCATAGAACTCGGCCCTCCCCTACGTGCAAGCCTCTAACATACTAGGCTGCCCTTCGAGGCCGGTCGTAGTAGCTTCGGGCCACACAGCCCCCCCTACTAAATGGCCGTGCTCCCTACCGATCATGAAGTTTCCAGTTAGCCCTCAGGCCTCAATCGATCTAGCTCTCATCTATGGTCCTCTCGTGAGCCCATTCGGCCCAATAGGCCTTATAAGTTCATGTCCGGCTGGACCCTTCCCTTCAGGCCCTCCTCTGGCTTAGTCTACACGCTTGCTGCACAGACTTCTACCAACAATGACCACTGACCTGCGAGCCTTTGGCCTGCAGTTGTTCAATTTTTGCAAGCTTTTCCGCATTTTTAGCTAGCATCGAGAGAAGTTACCTTCACTGAGGTCCCAGCCATGGGGGATATCCACGGTCTGCATGCATCAAGATCTCAGACTCACTTTTCGCCAATGGAAATCTATGATCCCGGAGATAGAGATGTCCCGCTTCCCTCTCTTACTTCTACATCTACTTTGCCTGCTTGCACTATTGTTCAGTCTGGGCAGGGCATTGAGCCTACGTCTCACTTTTTGCCAGCTGAGACTAATTATGTTGTTATGTCAGGCACTGTGTCTCGATGTCTACTATCCCTGTGCAGAAAGGTCATGTCAAATTTCTGGCAAGAAATACGCGTGATAAAGGCAAGACAATAATGCAATCCCAGGCGGCTACTCCTCATGTATCACTTGATGTTCGTGACTCCAGTCCCTGGAATACAAATCCTCGTAGAGAGGCCACAACTGTAGGGGAATCTACAGTTAGCCTTTACAAGGGTCCTGTTTGCTTCCTTAAAACAAACCTGATCCCGAAGTCAGGGATGTTGCTGTCCCTACTATGGCCTCTAATGCCAATGTTGCCCCTGTTGATCTTTTACTGAGTCTGTGCGCTCATTTTGATTTTCCCCAGAGTACCATTCAGCTGATCAGAGATGTCGCCACTAGCTCTGGCGGGAAGACTCAACACACTCTGGATAGTCTAGCTCTTGAGCCACTGTGGACAAAACAGGCCTCACAGCCTATCACGGCATTTGCCCAATCCCCTCCAGTAGCTGTGCGCCCCTCCTACGCTACCCTAGTACGATCACAGCCTGGGGGTTAGACCTTTTCAGGTACTGGTCCTGAACCTATTATGGTTAATAGGAAGCCCACTCTTATCATCGGCCAAAACTCCTCTAGGGCCATTCGGGAGTTTGGGTCCCGAACTTTCATTAGGAGATTAGTCACCCCAAAAAGTACTAAGCCGATGACTTTTTTTGCCTTACGAGGGGAGCTTACGCGCCTTTGGGGCACCTCTGCATGGCATATGCTCTCTGTTGGCCTATGTTACTACTGCTTCCAGTTTACCATGCCTGCTGACAAGGTGCGTATTTGGGCCACTAACTCTTGGAAGCTTCTGACTACTAGACTATTTCTCCAACCATGGGTTCCATCCTTCAAACTGGCCAGGCAGGAGAAGACCACCATACAAACTTGGATTAGGCTAGTGGGATTGAGCTGTGAACATATTTTTCCAAAGGTTATGTTTGGCTTGGCACAGGGCATTGGGTGACCTATCCGACTAGACATTACTGCCCTTAATAGGGTGAATGGTATATGCATCCAGGTCCTGGTAGAGATAGAGGCTGACAAGCCATGACCTACCCAAGTCAGCATGCTTCTAGAGGATGGTGAGATCGAGGTAGAGATACAGTACGAGGACTCCCTCCCAATCTGCTCCTACTACAAGGTACGGGGGTATAACTGTAATTCTTACACGAGATGACCTACTGCCAGAGGGAAGAAGCAAGTCAGGGACATGGCACCTACAAAGGCACGGGAAGGCACGTAGGCCCCTAGAGTTGCTCCTCAGGATCATAGTTGGAGGCTCATTGGTCGGCGTTTCACTTCCAGTCTGACCCATACAGCTTATTTCCCCACACCTGCCATAGGTACTAGCTATTCTCTATAGATAGGGAATGTGTTTACTGCATTGGATGAGCTTGTGGAGCAGGCTAAGCTTGACGATGCATAGCCAAAGGAGGCAGCAGGTATTGATAGATCTATGGGCACGGAGCCCCCTATTATTATTTTGCCTGATATACCTGCTATGGATAATGTGTCAGGCACAAAGCCTGGGCTTTTTAGGGACTTTGAACGAATGGGTCATGCCGATTTTTTGGCAGAAATCTAGGATATAGCTGCAATCTCAGAGCTACCCGGCCTCTAGGGACAATCCCCTGCACCATTCATGCCAGCTAGGGATGTTGTGCAGATGGGTGCAGACTTTCTAGGTCTCAGAGAAGGGGCTACCCCTATTATCTGCAAGACAAACTTACATGTTTTTGAGGTGGATGACACATCGGAGCACAGATTTCAGATTGAGGCTATGGCTGAAGAATAATTGTTTATTGGAATATTCTTTATTGGAATATTCAGTGTATTGGGTTTGCACATATCTGTACCCAGCTTCGAGAGCATTACATGCGCCACAGGCCATCTTGGGTGGCTATCTCAGAGCCGATGGTCTCTTTCGACTCTACACATGAGAGATTCTGGACACCTCTGTGTTTTTGACTGGTGAGTTCTACAAACAGAGGAGCAAAGACTCCTAACCTTTAGATCCTCACCAGTCAGCCAATATCTCAGCCTATCGACATCATACTTCATACTTCATAGGTGGTGGTTTTTCAAACCTCTTATCTTCAGCACGGTATTATGTTGGGTTTTGTCTACGCCTATATTTGTTATTACAAGTGCAGGGAGCTCTGGGATGTCCTACTCACTTTACTCCCAGGATCGTTGATGCTGATTGGGGACTTTGATGCAGTCCTAGGGGCCCATGAGCGCAGGAGTCAAGCCCTCTCAGTGGCATAGTCCTACATTGACTTTCAGGCCCATATCAGCACTAGAGAGCTGATGGACATTCCGCTAAAGGGAGCACGATACATGTTCTCCTCTAAGAGGACAGGGAGATACATGGAGTTTAGATTGGATCGCGCACTGGCCTCTCCAGACTTCATGGATATTTGAAACTCAGTACAGTGTCACACTCTCCTCCGGAACACCTCAGACCATATGCCTATTATCTTGGAGCTTAGAAGGACCACTCTCTCTAAGGGCCCAAAGCCCTTTCGATTTCAGGCAATGTGGACCACTCATGCAGACTTCTTTGCCTTGGTAAGACAGACTTGGCCGGATCAGTCTGCAGGTGACACAGCTATGACCTCCCTGACAGGCAAGCTACGTCGTCTAAAGCGGCTTTGACCTCTTGGAATAAGAAGGTCTTTGGGAATGTTAGGCAGAATCTCATATTAGCCGAATCTAGGATCGAGGAAGTACAGCGTCGCATTGAGATTGAGGGGCCTCAGGATGACCTTATTATTGAGGAGACAGACGCTCTTACAGTGTATAATGTTGCTTTAGAGCAGCAGAGTACCTTCCTTAGGCAGAGATCTAGGGACAACTGGCTACGCGACAGGGACAAGAACTCCAACTTTTTCTATCGCAGTGTGCAGATTCACAGGAGCAGACTAGGCATTTCTTCCATGATGATTGCCTGCCAGATTTCAGAGGAACCCGACCAGATCTATGAACACATCATTTCCTACTATTAGCGGATGTTTATGAACTTGGTTACT
This sequence comes from Hypericum perforatum, assembly GCA_012979155.1. Lineage (NCBI taxonomy): Eukaryota > Viridiplantae > Streptophyta > Magnoliopsida > Malpighiales > Hypericaceae > Hypericum > Hypericum perforatum. The sequence continues at coordinate 53,173 of SOPF01025746.1, forward strand.
CACCTTGACTTGACTGCTTTAGGCCCATTGGAGGCTCTTCTGTCTACCAGGGTTAGTGCCGATTAGAATGCAGAGTTGACACGGACCCCCATCCAGGAGGAGGTATGCCATACTATCTTTGGTATGAGTCCCGATAGTGCCCCAGGTCTAGATGGCTTTGGGGGACATTTCTTTTAGACTTCCTGGGATGTGGTTGGCCTGGATGTTATTCTAGCTGTGCATGAGTTCTTCTATTCACATTGTCTTTCGGTTGGGCTAAATACCAACTTTGTGTGTTGATTCCAAAGACTCCTGAGGCTCAGCAGATCGAGGACTACAGGCCTATAGTGTTAGGTAACTTTGTCTACAAGATCGTGATGAAGATCTTGGCTATCCGATTTGGTATGATCCTAGACTCCCTACTCTCTTTTTATTAGTTCAGTTTCGTTCCAGGTCGTAGGATACATTACTGCATGGCTTTGGTTTCTGAGGGTATCAATTGCCTTGCTTGGTGGTGGGATGGTGGCAACTTAGCCATCAAGGTGGATATCCAGAAGGCTTTTGATACTCTCCGATGGGAGTTCTTATTGGTAGTGCTCAGAGCTTGGGGTTTTGACGAGGCTTTCAGTGATACGGTTATCAGTATCCTACATTTTGCCTGCCTATCGAACCTGGTTTATGGGGTCCCTGCAAGTTACTTCAGCTATACTAGGGGGTACATTAGGGAGACCCATTATTCCCAATATTCCCATTATTCCCACTATTATTTGTGGCAGCTGAGGCACGGGGTAATTTTATGAGTTTTCGATCTGGGAGAGGTAGCATCTTCCCCTCACACCTGCTCTACGTTGATGATGTGGTTATCTTCGGCCAGGCCTCCAAGGCCAACTATCGTACTCTACTTCGATTACTTCAGGACTATGCGGCAGCTTTAGGACAGTACTATAACCCGGAGAAGTCTCAAGTGTATTTCATGGGATTTCTCAAGGTTAGATGCCATTCACTTACCTGAGTATCCCCCTGTTTTGTGGTCCTCCTTACTGATCATATTTGTAGGTCACTATCGACACCATTATCAGCAAGTTCGAATGGTGGAAGGGTTTTTCTCTTTCCATGGCTAGACAAGGTTGCCTAGTACAGTCGGTTATCCTCAGCTTATTGATGCACTCCATGATGATCTATCAGTGGCTGGTCTCGTTTATGGATCAGGTGGACTCGTACATGGAGAGATTCATATAGATGGGAGACATCCATGGCTGGGCTTCCTGCCCGGTGTCTTAGGATAGGGTATGTGCTCCAAAAGAGGAAGGTGGGCTTAGTATCTGATCAATCAGACAGGTGAACCTAGCATTTTTGAGCCGCCTCACCTGGACTATCCTCTACGGGTCATCCTGGTATCTAGACTGCATCCATGACTGCACCATTGACATGACAAGCATGACCACTTAGAGGTACATCCGTTCTTCTATTATGCAAGAGGTGAAGAACTGGCTTCTAGATATTATATAGTCTTTACGTGTGCTGGTGGGTAAGGACTCCACAGCTAATTTCTGATTAGATAATTAGCTAGGCTATATTATTGCTGAGCAGGTAGGATTCCCAGAGCACCTGTATTACTTGTGTACTGCCACGGTGGTAGACTGTTGGCAGGATTATCGTTGGGTTTTCCATAGACAATTTTGCCAGGCCTTCCCTGACATCATACAGAACATCAGACATTATCAGCTGGGCCTCTCAGGTACTAATAGGATAGTCTGGGCCCATGTATGTGATGGCATTCTGACCTCTAGAGCTGCCTATGATCACCTTCGTCCTAGTCGCTTTTAGGTACGTTAGGGCTCTTGGATCTGGGATACAGCTATTGCTCCGAGGCATTCTACTTTTATCTAGCGTGCTATCCTAGGATCTCTTCCCACTCGCGATGCCATGCTCCACAGAGGATTTATCGGCCCGAGCATTTATTATATGTGTCTAGCTGATGCTGAGTCCCTCGATCATTTATTAACTAAATGTCCGATTGCTGTCGCTCTCTGGCAGTACATTTTTGTATTTTTGGAGTTGCATGGAGGCCTTTCTTGAGCCTCACTAAGCTAATCTCAGAGTGGATATGATAGTGGTTCATCCCACAGGTGGATTGTCTGTTGAGGGTGGCTATCATTTCTGCCAGCTGACTTTTGTGGATGGAGCGCAATGCGTGCATTTTCAGTGACCAAAGACGGAGCTTAGATACCCTGATTGTTCTGCTCTGCCGGTTAGTCAGTAAGATGGTGATCTTCGACACAGTGTAATGCTTCTCTTTAGACCGTGAGCAGTCACTACTATGAGACCTCTATATTACACCAAGGCCAGGTCGGGCTCCCCATATTGTTGAGGTCACTTGGCGATGCCCCCTTCCGGGCTGGCTCAAGTACAATACGGATGGCAGTTCTTTGAAGGCCCCGGGATAGGGCCGATCTGTAGGGGTATTTCGTACTAGCAGAGGATTTGTCAAGGGCTGTTTTAGTTAAAGCATCTATAGCTATTTCGCTTTTGAGAGTGAGCTCCTTGCGGCTATCCTAGCTGTTGAGGCAGCACATGAGTGGGGATGGCACAGACTGTGGATCGAGACTGACTCCATGTTTGTCCTCTCTAGATTTTAGAACCCACAGGCGGTAGTCCCTTAGAGTGGCACTCCTGCTGGCTTCGTATGTTACAGATCTGAGCACATATGCTGATTCGCGTCACACATATCTTCCGAGAGGATAACTCTGTCACGGACGCCCTGACACACCTCACAGAGGAGGGTTGGTGGCCGAACCTCCCTTCATCGCTCACAAGGTTGGTAGGCCGCAACATGTCAGGACAGCCCTACCACAGGTTTATCCCTTGAGAATCTTATCTTTTTAGCTGAGACCTGCTGTGGATGATGTGTCGGGCACTGAGCCTTAGTTTTTATGGACCCTGTACGAATGAGTCATGCAGATTTTTCGGCAAGTAGGTATGCCGGTCCTGACTTCCAGGCTTGTTGGCTAGCATGGACCTTGGCTAGCTTTTTACCCTCGCTTGACTACCAGGCTTGTTGGCTAGCTGGCGAGCGGTTTTTGCCCCACCTGACTACCAGGATTGTTGGTCAGCAGGTGCTTTGTGGGCTTTCTGTGTTTGTTTGTATAACGCTTTTTAATTTTATTTGATGGCAGTTTTTGAAAAAAAAAGTCTTCGATGAGATCGCAAATAAAAATCGTAACTAACCAATTATAGTTTTTTTTAATGAAAATTTTGTTAAATGGTGACTCTTTAAAAATATATAAGATGATGGTGCTTCATGGGTTCATCACAGATTAATTTTAGCATACTTTCTTTAGTTCATAATATAATTCAGTTCTTCCATCTTATTTATGTACTAAGAGAAATGACAAGCATGATTAATCGAGGAGTAGAAATATGCGTATGGAAGATTAATGCTTAATTGTACGTTTGTTGCAGAAGATTAAAGCTTTATTACACTTTTTTTTTGGTAGTAAGCTTTATTACACATTTGGTGTAACAATTCAGGAGTTATAAGTTTTTACTCATAAAAAATAGAGGGATGAAAATGATAAGATTAGATGTTAACATGTTAGTTAATATCACCTTAGTGGTTGATTAGGTGACAAAAAGGAGATGAAATGCCTCAAGATCAATGGCTAGTCATTTCGGTGAGGTGGTGGACTTGACACCTGAAAAAAAAAACTTATATAATCGGCAACTCAACTTACCAAAAAAACCTCTGCTTTCCCAAAAAAAAGGGTAATTCTACTATGATAATTACGAATTAACGGGTCTAATGCTGAGTATAGCAATTTCATGTTTGCATGGCATTTAGTAGCGTTTGATTCTTTTGTAGGACATGATGATTGGGATTTATCATTTTTAAATTATGTTAGGTTATTTATTTTTATATAAAATTTATGGAAATATAGACGGTTCATTTTTTTCATTTAGTCACATATAGCAATAAAGTTACTCCGAACTAAGGATGGCTTTCGTCTATGCCAATATGCCAGAATCCCTTCTCTCCTTTTTTTGTGTTATTTGTAAATTTATCCTTTTGAAGCTCGTTATTATAAACCAAGAGCAGCTAATATTGACTTTACTATTAGTCCCATGATCTTCATCTCATATTTATGAGACTATCATTACTATTTGTAAGAATTGGGTGGATTTAAGTGATTAATATTAGAACCATAATGACTATTTTGATACTTTCTGCTCTTTTCGAGAGTAGATTGTAATTATGCTGCTTGATCCTAACTATTTAGGAAAAACTAGGGTTATAGACTTTCCCCTATGCCCAAAAGACACTATTCACGAAAACACTATTCATGAAAACACTATTCACGAAATTTTACCCCTCTTGTGAAAGAGAAGAAACCTGTCATACGGAAAAAGATCAAGAAGGAGGAACGATCGCGCCAATTATTAGGGATGAAGAGGGTGATCTGATTAATTCAGGATACTCAGAAGATTAAGGAAAAGATCCCAAATTTATAGGGTAAGCCAAGTCCTATAGTTATATAAATTGGATTATGAAATCCTCCATAGAGAGTAATCTATTTTGTTTAGGCTTTCGTGATCGGAAGGAAGAGAACGGGTTTAGGTCACAGATTCATCTATTTCGTTTAGGCTTTCGTGATCGGAAGGAAGAGAATGGGTTTAGGTCACAGATTCATCGTTAACGACCATAGAAGGTAAGTGAATTCTGTCTTTGTTTCATATATGTATTCCCATCCGTATTCTGTCCGTATTTGTTCTGTATTCATCCGTATTCTGTCCATATTCGTCTGTATTCTATCCATATTTTCGTACATATTTTTGTACGTATTTCTGTACGTATTTTTGTACGTATTTTCGTACGTATTTTGTCAATATATCAGATTGTGAAATTGGGAGATGTGTTATGGATTTCGAAAATACTGATTTGTATTGTTGATATTGGATTCGTATTTATGATTTTGGATTCATGGGTGTGCTTTTGGGATTCGTGATTGTGATTGTGGATTCGTGATTGTGATTGTGATTGTGGATTCGTGACTGTAGTTATGAATTCAGATTTGTGATTGATAAGAATGATAACATGCGGGATTGTCCCATACCTAGTGGACCGTAGTTCGTGCATACTGCTTAAGGGGCTACCGGGT
>SOPF01025747.1:0-20950 GCA_012979155.1 Hypericum perforatum
ACATTTTATACCATCGAATTACAACACACCATACCATCGAATTACAACACACCATACCATCGAATCAGAAATACATCCAAACCATCGAATCAAAAAAAGACCATCGAATCCGGGTATTTGGACCACCGAATTCGCGTGTCCAACATGGTGCTGGAAACCCCTCTCCAGCACCAGATCCAAATCCCTTTTCTTTATTCGATCAAATGTTATTTGATGTTTCTGTCTCACCAGAGTAAACATATCAAATCCATCTATTATCTTGAGAAGAATTAGGAAATCTAATCGTCTATCTTCTACCATCTATTTTCGGCCGGTGGAGAGGAAAAGAGAGAGTGGATAGAGAGGGAGAATAAATTTTATGTTTAAAAGGTATAGGGGTCATTACAAAATAAACAGAAAAAAATTATCGACTGTGTTAGTAAAGAACATGATAGTAATATTTAATCAAATTATAAGGATGTGAAATTATGAGTGACAAACTAAAAGTAATAAATAATAAATGTGTGCACCAACCAACAAATATTAAAATCAACTAATGAATAATTTTTTTTTTGCTATAATATTTAGTCTAAGAAAGCAGTAATAATTTTGACTGCCTTTCATTAATTTTACTTTGCTTAAATCTGTATTAATACAGTAAACTTAAATTTTGTGTGGTATTAAAAAATGAATATACAGAAGAACCTATAGGATTTTTATGTGTTACTATCCACGTGACAAAATAATATTTTTCTGTGTATTGGTATTAATATACAAATTTTTATTCTGTATAACCAGTACATAAAAAAATCCATGGCAAATACACAAATTTTTTATTCGTATACTGGTTAAAAGTTTGATGAGTAGACCAATATATAAATATTTAATCCGTCGTTGTGATATTTCAACATAACTTTTACTCTACTGTGGTAATTAAAATTGATTTGACTTTTGTAAATTACTCCATCATATTTAACATTTAATTCTTATTATCTCTGCCTTCATACTTTATAAAATATATATGATATATCAAATACAAAAATTAATATAATATTTAAAAAAAGTATATATTGATTCGTTACGTAATCGGTCTGACTAACCCAATCGATCTGACCAATTCGACTAGTCCAATCAAATTGTTTGTTTGACTAGACCAATTGGTCCACCTAGTCTGACAAAACAAATCAATTTGACTAGTAGAATAATTTGACCATCTCGAAAAGTTAGAGCAGCCCGACTAGTTCAATTTGTAAAATCCAGTTTAACTCAGCCAACTGTTCCAGCGAAATTAACCATCATATAGAATTTTATTAAAAAAAATACTTTTATTAAGTTACCTAAAATTTTAAATACTAAATTTGTTAATTATACCCTAATTAAAAATTAACTAAAATACATTAACTCACAACTAACAATTACATAACAATATTACTAATAAAAAAAATCTAATTACACAATTCAACATTACAATGTAAAAATTAATATTTTAAATTAGCCAAGTTGTTAATATAACAAAATAAGCTAAAATATCAATACTAAACAAATAAAATATAACAATTCTGATAACGAGTTAGAGAAATGTATATCTACTTACTTGCTTCTATCTTCCACTACACATTTATTTTCCTTTCTGTTTTTATATTATTTTTTTCGGAGAGGAAGTGTTTATAGGCTGCATGAGACCAAAAACGGATTAAAAATTCGTGTATTAAGTGAAGACGTAGATAAAAAACACAATGAAAGACAATGAAAGAACACAATGTATGCATCAGTTGTCGATTATTTCTGAACGGAGACAACACATGTAGGGCACTTGCATTGGAGAATCAAATCTGGGATCATTGGATATCTTGACTTTTTAGTTTTTAAAATGTTACCATAAAATCAAAGATATTCACCGCCTAATAAAAATGTGGACAAATTAGTTATTCCAGGAGCTTGTCGCGCATTTATAAGAGTGAGAGAGACCTCATTAGGAATTTATCCTAGCTAAAAAAGTAATAGGGTGTGTATTCGGTAAATATGTAGCTGAATAGGAACTTCATAGCATGTTCTATTCAGGAGACTTCATTAGGAATTAGAATTGCTTTTTCCTATTTAGTACTTTCTTATTAGTATTAGTATTCAGGATAATTTTTTTCGTTATTCCTAATCGATTTTTCCTATTTACTAGTTTCTTATTAATATTAGTATTACTTAATAGGATAGTTTTCCGTTATTACTAATCGATTGGGTAGAAGCTTGGGCTATATAAATCTGTAGCCCCTCTTGGTTTCATAAGCAATAAACAATCAATACATAAATAAGTTCTCCTCCTCCGTCTTAAGATTTAGAACAGTAGGTGGTTTGAGAAGTTCGTAGTAGTGCGTCTTTACGCAGCATAGAAACATGGCGCATCTGGAAAATTTGCTTCTAGAAGCGGCTGGGAGAAGTAGAGCATCGGAGCGGAAGCAGAAGTGTGCTCCATCGTCGAAGAGAAGACGACGTGAGGGATCATATTCAGAAGACGGAAATGACTCCCGGGATGACGGTCGTGGCTATGCTAGCATGACCTATGGCTCTTCTGTGAGATGGGGTGACCCTATGGTTCATTTGGTCAAGAAAAAGCATTGGAAATTTAAACTACAAGACAATGAGGAGTCGAGTTTTATAATCCCAAGTCAAAGTTGGATTAAAAGAGGACTAGAAGTTGCTCCGAACCGGTACGGTATCAGACCAGGAAGACACTGGGATGGAGTTGATCGTAGTACTGGATTCGAGAATCAGATGTTCAAGAGAATTAATGAGAAGCGTGCCACAGAACGGGAGGTTTATATGTGGTCTGTATCCGACATGTGATGCTTTTGTCTCCTTTCTGTGATTTTCTTACAGATTAGAAAGAGCCATTTGTGTAGGATGAGACAAAAGTCAGAACGATCATGTATTTTCCAAATACTATTTGGTAGTGCTTTTTTCTGAATTTTTTTGCAGTTTCATTTACTTTTTCAGCAGTACGGATTTATGTTTTGCTATATCATAATGTTAGATCCACTAAATAGAGACAAGTTGCCCGGGGAGCTTCGCAAACGTTAAAACAGACTTGGATATGGCGGTAGGTCCTAACGTCTCTCTAATAAACCCAATTTGTATACGAAGATGTGATGGAAAGCTTTTTGTTATCTTTTCTATTAGAATGCTTTGTTTCTTCTAACTATTGGGAGACAGACTTTCAAAGGCTTGACAGAAATGACAACAAGAAAAGAGATTGCCTGCGATTTTTTTTAAAGTTATTCTAATAAGAATCGAATGTTATTGAAGTCTATAAAAATATTTTTAACCTATTTTAAGGTGTATCATACCATATTTTACAATCTGTGTTAACATTTTAAAGGGGTTACAATTCTGAACAATTGAATTCCATCTACTGATGGTCAAAATTGAAAAACTAAGCAGAACACAAAATATAATAAATCAATTCAAGACAATTGAAAGATGTGATGACACACGCAAATATAGTTGGTCGACGGAGTCGTAATTAAAATCAGTAGCAATCAATTTCATCCTAGTAAATAGGGTCATACTTACCGGCATTTTTTTTAGATCTTATTCTAATACCTATTCTATTACAACGTGCTAGGAATCGAATTCTGGTCTTTCCAAACTCCTCCCCACCTTTGTGACGCTGGACCAAAAGTCATTTCGCAACGGCCACTCTTCACTGTCAAGGCAAATGCTTAACGAGTTTAAATTTAAAAAATAGAAAAGATATAGAGACAGTCTCTATATAAAATATGATAATAATTATCAGCGGTATAAACATGTGTTTGCATCAGCCTGCGTCCACGATCGGGATCCATCGGGCTATTTTAAGCTTACCTAGCAAGTGTTCTTAATTTTGGGCTCCATCAACACTTCAACAATAAATCACTACAACAATAAATTGTCGCTAAAAGCTTAAAATCTCCTCAAATGTGATTTTGAGGGGAAAAAGTTCGTCGCAGGAATTCCCCGCTATATCTCCGCCGTCAAAATTCTATTGCGGCGCATGGGTTGTCCGCTATAGGTATTTGCAGTGATAAAAGTCACCGCAATAAGGTAGCATATTAGTGGCAAAAAAGTTATAATAGGCTGTCATTACTCGAGGCAAAATTAATGGCACCGCTAAAATATTTTTGTGATAACTAAGGAAAGCGTCGCTAAAAGCCAATTGAGACGGAATTAATGGCACCGCTAAAATATTTTTGCGATAACTAATGAATCCTCGCAAAATCATTTTTAGGCTATATACAATGGCCACTAATTCTCATTTTACGGGACCATTCTAATCATTTTTTTAAATTAAATATTTAATTTATTTCCCGCTCTATTTATTTATCTTCTGGGTCATTTCTTTATTTGAAACATTAAATACCAACTATTCATATATAATATTATAAATATTATAAAACATTTAGAGAAAATCATCATGCATTATATATATTAATATCCAGCTAATTCCAAAAATACAAAATGTAAACATGGATAATATAGATTAAAAATTCAAACAGAAAAGCTAAAACAACACGTTAAATATTAGTCCTAAAGTACTTTAAAAGAAGACTAATCTTGAATACCATCATACATTAGGGTTAGCATTCCTAGACGCACCATCTATCATGAGGTGAATGTTGTTGTAGAGGACAAACACCGTAGGTAGGATGATAGTCGGGTCTAAAAGCTGGGCCACGAAGCAGTAGATCACCATTCCTAGATTCATCACTAGACCTATCCTCTCCTAGATTCATCACTAGACCTATCCTGAGATGACTGCTGCTCCAAGTCCTTTTCAGCCAACAACATATTAAGTTTCTTCTCCAAATCAGCGTACTTCTGTTGCAGTTCCACAAGCTGGGAATTAGCACCAGTCTCTTGTCTTTCATGAACTTGCATAAATATTAAGGTCAGCCAATTTTATCAATGATCAAGATAGAGATAGTTGCTTCATCTTTCAGCTGTGTCATGTGTACAACATCCAGTTCGGTAGCCAATTCCAGGAAAATGAACTGCTAAGACAATGTTGTCTACTTACTTGAAAGGAAACTGAGTTGCAATTTCTCTCATTCCTCCATAAAATAGCGGACAGAGATGTATGTTTGAATTGATTCCAGCAATACATAAGAACAGGGCATCTCTACCTTAATGACATGATGTACAATTGGAATTTCACGGCCCTATTTAGGAGAAAGGAAGGATCATGAGAGGCATAAAGTAAAAAGGCGTTATACAGTAAGATAATAAGATAAAACATCAAATCAGGAGTTCCGTTTCTGCAAAAAAGAATCGTAGAACTTACATCTACGTTGAAAACAATATTATCTCCAGTGCGAATTGGGTCCTTGCTCATGTGAAGAAACAATATATCCCCCTGCAAAGTCAAGTAGTGAACAGATTTGTCAAAATCAAGGACTTCAGAATGAAGGTGCATTAGTAGAGACGGACAAAAGGGCATTAATATTAGTTTGACTCACTCTCTTGAAACTAGGCTCTATGCTTCCAGAAAGAACAACCACAACAGGAGATTCACTACCAGTAACACACATCAAGGCCTTCCATATTATTAGGGCAAACGTAACGATCATTCCTGAGAAGAAAATAGCCTGTCTCGTAAATGCATATGCTCAGTGGCTAGTAGACACAAGGAGTGAACGGATAATCAAAAAAATGATAAGGGGAGTAAGTAGTCATTGCTAGCAAGTTGTCTCATCAACAAGGAATTAAATCAAGACAAGCAACTTACATTAGAGCGTAACTCAACCAGAATAACTAAACCAAGACTAAAATGAGCCAACATAACAGAAAAACTGAAACTTGTGTTTTCTTTTCACTTGTTACACTTTGAATCCATTAAACAAAATGAAATACAGAGCCAACCCCTACAGCTCCGAAAAATGAAATACAGAAGCCCACCCTTAAAGCTCCAAAAAATTTGGCATACTGAACACAAGAATTGAGCAAACATAAAATGTGCACTTTAATCCAATATATACACAATCAGTCCAAACTAATTAGTAATTAACCAGGTTACATCCTGTAAATCCATCATATCATAACAAGGATACAGAGCAAGATAGCGAGAAGAAAAACTAAGGTTGTCATGTTATTCAGTAATGCGGAACCAACCTCAGGAGCCATCCAGAATGCAGTACTCTTGGAGGACTTCACATCGTTTAATTTGGTAGCCTGCATAAGAAAAGAAGCAATCACATGTGAATAATATTAGGTTGAAAATCTTTTGGAAAGAGAACAAAGAGCCGACATGCATTAATATCTAATCAATCAATCCACCCACGAACCGATCCCCAAATTTTAAAGCCCCTAGGAATTGAATCATCAAATATCAATTAAACGAAACCCTAATCACCAAGGATGAAAAAATCTGGGGAGGGCCATCCGTGGGCGGAGGCGGTGGAGAGGGGCTCGATGTCGGCGACGGGGCGGGCGAGGCGCTCGAGGACGTGGACGAGGGAACCATCGCTGCTTCGGTAAGGCGAGACCCAGTAGGAGGAGCCCGGGACAAAGGGGAGCCAGTCGGGGGCAGATCAGTAGACGATGATGCAGTGGATGACTTCCTCTAGCTTCCGGTAGATCGGGTCTGCGGATGACTAGTCATCCGGGTCGAGGACCGAGGAAGCTGCGTGCGTGAGCAGTCGAGAGGCGGACGACAGGGAGGAGGAGGGGAGCGAGGGCTTCGGGGTCGCTAATAGGGTGGCGGTAGACTTGGAGAGGGCACAGTGCATTTGGGAGAATTTGATTTCAATTTTGGCTTTTGTTTATGAGAGAGAGAGAGGTGGGGTTTCTTTAATTGGGGGGAGTAGTATTTGTTGCTCGGTAGGTTCGAGATTGATTCATCTTAATATTGTTTTATATATTAATATTAGGTCAATCGAAGTTTTTTATTATCCGATTAATTTCAGAACTTTAAAATTTTTATTATCCAATTATTAAAAAAACCGTATACAATAGGTATGCTTTTTAGGGATCGAAAAATTTGTGCAGTCCAAAACCGTTTGAAAAATCTATAAGTAGAAACCAAATTCATATCAATTTTTCACACCAATTCATAAGTGGCTACCGTATCGGCCTTGATTAATTTATCGTCCTGAGACATCTAGTTTTTTTTTCCAATATAGCAAACGTCAAATGTCCATGTATAATTTTTGGAGAATTAATTATCAAAAAGATTTCATGATACACGTATTGGATTATTTGAAGATGTTCCTCATTTGTTAAATATTGTTTCAAGTATAATAATATATATATATATTATATGCTCAGTAATGTCTATTGTTTTTATATATAGTCGGTCGAGTGAATTCTCGCATGTTAGGTAGTTTCGATACAAAAATAAGTTACATACGATGACAAAAATTCATTACGAATATTATTTTGAAATATTAATTATTATTCAAAAATAAATAACATATATTAATCTAATATTATGTATGGTTTAAAACATGATAATAATAGTCCTAATTATTATCTACTAACGAATATTATTTTGAAATGGAACTTATATAATAATAGTCCTAATTAAGAAATTGGATTAACTTTTATATTAATCCAATAACTAATCCAATAACGTATATATTAGAATAGAATCTAGGTAGTAGTAGTACTTTCGTACTTTATAATAGTGTCATTAATACTATGGAACTAAATAATGAACTTGTATAATAGTTTTACGATTAGTATTATATATATATATGTAATACATACTATATATATTGGATTAATGACACTATAGTACTAGTGAACTACTATATTTCCATGATTAATAGTACTATAGTAATCAATTCTATTAGTTAGTGAACTTATAATAAGATCATAAATATTACAGTGTTAATTATAAACTTATAACATTCTGATCATGATTAGTTAGTACTATAATATATATTTATTAATGTTCCGGTCGAAAATAGTAATTAGCAATACTAAGGAACAAATATATTCTGCATATATGTATGACTCTCATTATATTTTTTGCTATTATACATATACACACACGTGTGTTATATATATAATCTACATTGCTACATTTACAATATATATAAGTATAGTATTTTAATTTAATTGAAAATACTATATAAAAATTGAAGAGAAGTTTTTAACAATTGTGGCAATTTGATCTCCACTAAATATGTATAGCGGCGAAAAATTGAAAGTCCAACTACAGCGTTTTAGCAGCGATGTTGTCACCTCTATAAACTTTTAGCCGCGATATCACTTTTTTTCACGCAATTCATTATTAGCCGAGAAAAAAAATGTCATCGCTAAAAACCTATAGTGGCAATGAAATTTCTATCGTCGCAATAGAATTTTAGATGGGAAACGGTATTCTCCGCAACATATTTTCAAATGCCATACCATAATTTTTGCCACAATAGATCTCTGCGGCCATTAATCCGCCGCTAAGTTTTTCCCGCTACAGCCTAAAATTCTAGTAGTGAATTAATATTTAGAGAGACTCAGCGAACTACATAGGTCTATTATAATTAACATGATGTTAAGGATCTTACTCAAGCTCCTAAGGCTACTCAAATCAACAATGTCTCCTTAGAATTAGATTTTGCCTAATTGAGTTAGAGATTGAAAGTCATTCTGTAACAATGAAAAATTAAGATAATGTCTATTTTGTCCATTAACTTTCAACACTATTAAGGTTTTTTTATTCCATTTGTATTCGGGCATTGAACAAAGTTTATTAATTTAAGTTTGAGTCATGTTAATTCATTGAAATATCGTATGTGGCAAACCTATTCAGAGACAGTAAGCTAATGGCGGTATATTGATTTTAATACACCACACTTATAAACACTAATAACATATCGTTTGTAATAAATCAACATAAGTAGCCGTAACAACAACTCATCAACACATAAAATCATTCAATAACAAGAGCAATAAAAAAAACAAGAGAAGATAAGGGTTCAGAAGGTCTCATAGCTCTTATCTTTAAAGACTCCAATTTGGAGATATATCTACTAGATTGAGGATGTATTATTTATTATAGAATTTTTTCGATCCTAAACGGGTAAACCTGAATAAAGGTCTTCGTACGCGAAAAACTTGAGTTCGTACAAGTTAATAGATGTAGCTCTCAAAGATTTTTTTATATGCAGATTTTTTATACCATGCTGAAATTATAGTTTTCCGTAGTTATAGTTTTGCCCATCACAAAACCCTAATTTGCCTGATGTCTCTACACATTAAAGGCCCACACCCTATTAGATACAATAAAGTCCAAAACTTATTTGATCACTTTTAAATGGGCTCAACCGAACATGACAGCCCATTATATAATTATTTCACATATAAGTCCAATGTTGGATTAAGGATCCAACAATTTCCCACTTGGACTATATGTGTAACCTTATAATCATGTAATGTATACCTTATTGAGCTCATTTTGCTGTCATTACTGAAATGCATCTATAACCAATCCCGTCCATCAATCATACCAACATAGGATCAAAGCAGCCTTCGTTACATTTATTTCGTAACTCGACCCATCAATGGTCACAATGCGATATAACTGAATGACATAGATTATGATGTGGATGTGTAGCATAGAAATGTCATGTAACGTGACCAAAACATGCCTATTTCCAACTGGTCCAACCTTAAACTTTATTGAGATCAACTGAACCAAAATCAGAGTATGGATAAATTACCAAACCTTATTTCTGCAGAAAATAACCTGAAAATATCCATAAACTGAAATAACCAGAAATATGTCTATCAGAATATCCAAATTATAAATTCCCACTAAAAACGAATATCCTCAATGAAGATAACACCCATACGAGTAGTATGCTCATGAAACTTATTGGGTGTCAATCCTATAGTAAGCGAATCCGCAATCATGGAGTTTGTCCGAATATGTTCTATAAACAATTGACCATACTGAATTCTTTTAGAGTACCTAATAATCTTAAATTGATTTGATCTCCTATATGTGAGCACAGGGGTATCACGTCTTTTTTGATGGGTTGTCTTTCCCTTTATATAATTAATGCAAACATCAAAATTTGTATAATCTAAAGGGTCCAAAATTTTGCTTGACACTAATCTTTCTATCCTCTTTCGAGAGATATGACCTAACCTTTTGTGTCATAGCAAAGAATAATTCTCATTAGTGAATTTTTACTTATGAGGTCGTGTACTTAGTTGCAGGGATTGATTATATGAAGTAATTATTTCAACCGAATATAGATTATCTTAAACTGACAAAGAAGCAGAACCAACTAAATTTGAATCATGAAACAAACTGAATTTTCCATTCCCAAAAGAACAAGAATAACCAAATTTGTCCATTGAGGGAATATAAATCAAATTCTGTCTAAATGACGGTACCATAAATATTTCCAAAAGATCCAAAATAGTGTCCATTCTTTAACAATAATCTAAATGTCCTTATTGCTTCAACTTTTTTGGTAGTAATGGTGGGCTCAAAGGCGCCCTTTCAATTCAAAGCAGCAGCGTTCTGACAAATAACACGAGTGGTAGTCACCCCAATACTATCATCCACTAAATACTTAATACACTCGACAGGTGGGTGATCTAATACATTGAAACCAAATGGAAATTGGAGAGCAAAGTTGGACAGCCAATCTGCAACTTTGTTAGCCTCTCGATAGCAGTGACGGACCTCCACCCGCCATTGACGACGGAGGATGGTTTGGCAATTAATCACAAGGGTGGACAGCAGATGCTCCGTTGCAACTCCCTTGGTGAGGCACTTTACAGCTACCTGCGAGTCTGTTTCGATGACAACCTTTCTGAAGCCTCTAGTCCATGCTAAGTTTAGGCCTCTCCATATAGCCCAAACCTCTGAAACGAGCGAGTTGCAAATACCAGAATTACAGACGAACCCTGTTATCCACATCCCACGATCATCCCTCAACACGCCTCCGCCACCAGCCGGTCCAGGATTCCCTTTAGATGCTCCATCCGTATTTAGTTTGACCCATTCTTCTTTTGGTGGTTGCCAAGCTATCTCAGTTTCCGAACGATATCCTGGACAAGCTTTCGGTAATTTTTCCTTTTGCCAAGCCCTATCAAACTCCCTGGCCTGTTTTACAATGAAATCCAGCTGATCCCCCACATTAGATTGTTCCCCATATACGACCTCATTTCTCCAACACCATGACCACCAAATTACCGTAGCAAACAAAGTACTCCATTTAATTCCCTGCCACAGCTTAGCATTCAACCCCAAATTCCCTTCAAGCCATTGCATGAGTGATAATTGAAAAAACAGGTCCCGACACTCAGAAGGAAGCAACCTGTTCCACAGACACTTTATTTGAAAACACTCTCTCAACAAGTGAGAAAGAGTCTCCGGCTGTTCCTGGCAGTATGGGCAATAATGGTTTGGTGCAATTTTTTTACGAAATCGTTCCACATTGGTCCACACTTTATTCTTTGCGCATTTCCAGAGAAACAATTTCATTTTTTCTGGGACTTCAATTTTCCATAACGTCTTCCATAAGGTCCTCGGAGCTTGTAGTGCCGAAGCATGGTTGGTTAACATTTGGTACGCTGATCTAGCACTGAACTCACCTGAGGGAGAGTGTCTCCAGGCAAGAGCATCACTCACTTCGTTATCCTCATCGACCAGAATCGCTTGTAATCGCTGACACCAGTAGTTAGGTAACAAAGATTCTAATACAGTCCAATTCCAGCCTAATCCCCGTTGCCAGTAGTCTCGGACAGATTTTTCCATTTCCCCCTCTGGTACTTGGACTCCCAATCTCACCAGTGAAGAGGTAGGGGACAGCCAAGTGTCTCTCCAGAAATTTACCCGTTCACCACTTCCTACTGTCCATCTAGTGCCATCAACGAGCCTAGGAGCTATGCGCAAGATACCTCCCCAAACTGCTGATTTGTTACTCTGTGGAGTGAAGCTAATTCTTTTACCTTCTGATCTACGGCAGTACTTTTTCTCTAGCACTTGGGCCCAGCTTGTTCCACGATCAGTCAAGAACCGCCATCCCAGCTTAGTAAGCAACGCTTCATTTGCTTCTTTCATCTTTCGAATGCCAAGCCCTCCTTGCGATCTGGGCAAGCACACTTCATCCCAGCACACCATATGTATCTTCCTACTAGTTTCAGAGTCGCCCCACAAGAAGTCTCGATTTAAGCGATCAAACTTGTTGCAGAGGCTTCTCGGTAGATGGATGGTTTGCATTGCATATATGGGAATAGTATTTAAGACTGACCGGATCAAAGTAATCCTGCCTGTCATTGTGAGTTGCCGTGCTTTCCACCCAGCGAGTCGTGTCTGTACTTTCTCTATCAATGACTGAAACATCTCCATGGAAGGTCTTTTATGTAGTGCAGGAACCCCAAGATACTTCCCAAGGTCAGCTGTCATAGGAATATTGAGGGTTCGGCTCAGAATACGCATTCTCTCTTTTGGGACATTATTTGAGAAAAAAACTCGTGATTTGGGAAAGCTGAGTCGTTGCCCTGACCACGAGCAGAAAACATCCAGCCCTTGTGTGATGGTTTGGGCTTGCTCCATAGTGGCTTCTACAAAAAGAACAATATCGTCAGCGAAAAAAAGGTGGGACAGGAGAGGTCCGGTCCTTGTTATCTTTAAGGGCATCCACCTCCGTTGTGCTACTGCCACTTCAATCCACTGTGCAAGCTTCTCCATGCATAGCACGAAGATGTATGGTGACATCGGATCCCCCTGTCGAATGCCTCGGGTTGGTAGGAACTCCTCTATCACCTCCCCATTCCACAGTAACCTCATTCTAGCTCCTGAGATACAACTCATTATCACTCTTCTTGTCTGTTCAGAGAGCCCCCAGTCCACCAATGTCTCTTCTATGAAGTCCCACCTTAGACGATCATACGCTTTTTCTAGGTCAATCTTGACAGCCATCCAACCCACCTTGCCTTTCTTTTTCCTCATAGAATGTAACACTTCTTGTAATACCACCACATTATCTGTTATTTGGCGTCCTGGCACAAAACTGCCTTGCATCTGGCCAATACTACTAGGGAGTTTTTCTTTGAATCTGTTAACTATTAGTTTCGTCACTAGTTTGTACACCACTGAGCAAAGACTAATAGGGCGGAAATGTTGAATTACTTTTGGGCTTGTGACCTTAGGAATGAGGACTAACAGTGTATTGTTGAGGTCGGGAGGGAGAATTCCTGTTTGGAAAATATCTTGTACAGCATTACAGACCGTCCTTTGGACTATCTCCCAACACTTTTGATAAAACAAGGCTTGGAAACCATCAAGTCCCGGAGCCTTTAAAGGGGACATTTGTTGCAAAGTTTCAAATATCTCAGAAGGATGCACTGGTCTGCTAACTTTGCTCAATTCTTCACCGGACCATTCAGGGAAAAGTCCATAAGGTAATCGCTCCCTGTTTGCCCTAGGCTCCACAGTGTAAAGATCTTTATAGAAAGTGTAGGCCATCTTTTCAAGATCTTCATTATTCGTGACCCATTCTCCTTGTTCATTCTTTAATCCAGTGACTTTATTCCGCTGTCACTGGATAACTGTAGTAGTATGGAAAAACCGGGTATTCTTGTCCCCTTGAGTCACCCATTTCTCTCTTGATTTTTGGTACCAAATCATCTCTTCTTGATGGAGAACCTGATCTAGGTCATTTCTCAGTTTTGCCTCCAGTGCAAGTAATCCTTCATTTGATCTCCTTGCAATTGCCCTTTGCAGTCCACTAATTCTTGCATAGAGACGCTTCTTTCGGTGTTCCACATTCCCAAATACCTTATGATTCCACTCCTTGAGGTCTACTTTCAAACAATCTAATGCCTCTGGAATTTCCTTCTCTGCTTCCCATTTGCTCCGTACCACTCTCCTAAAACTAGGATGAGATAACCAAGCTGCTTGGAACCGAAATGGTCGCCTTCTCCGATCACCATTGTCCTGGTTAAAATAAGTAACTAGTAGAGGAGAGTGATCTGATTGGTAGCGAGCAAGATGACGGACATTCCCCTCTGGCCACCTAATTCGCCACTCTTCATTACACAAAATGCGGTCCAGTCTCTTAGAAACTTTATCCCCATTGCCCACTCCTCGGGACCATGTATACGGAGTGCCTATAAATCCCATATCAATTAAACTTTGATCATTAATCCAGGAACCAAACTTTTTGTCATGTGGTCGAAGTCTGCCACTTCCTCCCTTCCTATCTTCCATCCTTGTAATCGAGTTGAAATCGCCGCCTACCAGCCACTGGGTTGGGGAGGAGGGAGCTAAATTAGCAATCTGGTTCCAGTAGTCTTCATTCCCATTAACCGGAGGGAGTGCATAAACTGCAGTAACTTGCGAAGCAGGCTACCCTGCACACAATAGCTCAAAGTGTAAAAACTGGTCCGCTGAAGCCAGTATGTTAATTGTCACTGTAGAGGGCCAGAAAAGCCAAATTCCTCCTCTTCGTCCTTTCGCCTCCACCCGAAAACCATTCAATCCAATCTTCTGACATATAGACTCAGCAGATCGACCACTGACTTGAGTTTCAAACAAAGCAATAAAGCTTAAATCATGGGAACGAATGATAAATTTAAGTGCACGAAGGAAACCAGGCTTTCGGGCACCACAAACATTCCAGAAGAGGGCCTTACTTAACATAAAGAATGTGAGTTTAGAGGGGGAGCCTGGCCAGACGTCTCCAACAAAGCCATCATATCTACCTCAGTGATCCATTCTCTTTGGCTGCTATCACTTGCCGAGATTCTCCCTGTCTCATCAAGCTCCATTGTCGTCTTTTTAAAGTCACCCTTATCCGGGGGGACCTCTTTCATATTACTCTTGATCGCCTCCTCCTTTTGTTTCTCTAAAGTAGGCCTATCCGAGATGATCGGGTTTGTGATGGCAGGCCTGGAGTGATTGGTTTGAGGCAGTAGCCCATTCGGGTTGATGTTTTCCTGGTTCTTAAGTCTGTCAAAAGCATCCTGGACCTTGGTTGCCAGGAGGTTGTCTTCATAGTTACGAGGCCGTTTGTTGACTGTTGGGGAAATTGTCTTAGGCTTTGTAGCTACTGGAGATCTCTTCTGATGTTGCACTCGGAGTGGCTTAGGATTTCTTGAAGGTCCTTTAGCTCTATTCTGGGTAGGCACAGTAGCAGAATTGGAGCTTTGTCCAGCATATACAAATGATGTAGATTTACCTTTTTCTTTTAAGGCATCTTCCTCAGCTAGCATAGCAAACCTGTTACCCCGGATAGTTTCTTGTTTACCATTTGGAGAGGGGATAGTTTTCCCTTTCTTCGTTGCCATCATCCACGGTCCAAGGTTTGATCCTACTGGCGGCTGAGTTGTACTCGGGTTCTTGGCAAGGGGTTCCTTCTCATTTTCCTTCTGGCAAGGCAATCCATTTTCAGTGGGAGTCTCTTCCCCTGGCTGAGCTGGTGGAACTTGTGAAAAGAGACAACTCTCCCGAAGATGTCCATAGCGCCCACAACTGAAGCATATAGTATGGAGCCCTTCATATTCCACCCTATAAACTTCTCCATCCAACTCAAATTCTCCAGTAAGAGGCTTTGTCAGATCAAGTTCCACGCAAATCCGAGCAAATTGCCCTCGAGACGTAGAAGCTGTGTGGGGGTCAAATTTAACTGGACGGCCGAGCAGCTCAGCAATCCCTTTTAGGATATGTCCATGGTAGAACTGGATTGGGATATTTGGTAGACGGACCCATGCCCTCACCGATCTAGGTTCATCTACATTTGGATTGAAATAGCAATTCCACGGCTCTACCAGCAGGTAGTGGTCTTGGATTGACCAAGGTCCACCCTTAATAGCATTATCCAGATCTGTTTGGTGGGAAAAGCATGCCAGAAAGTAGTTGTTCGGGAGATCAACTAACCTGATGTTTCCCCTCGGGTTCCAAATCTGATGGATTCTCGTCTGGAGAGCTCTGTAACCCACAGTCTTTCCCAGGACTTTCAGCACCACTGTTGTCTTCCACGGAGCCTCAATCACTGCTTTAGCCTCCGGTGTGAGTTGGAAAGCAGGGCAAGCAGTGTTGGAAGTATCCACCTTCAACATACCCTTTTCGATCCATGAGTCTTCTGGCATCTGTAGCATCGGAAAGATCACATCGGGGCCCTGCATGGAGTCGCGATAAGATCTCTTGGTTGGCGATGGTTCATCAGTGGAGGGGGCTTTTTCAGTTGGGTTGAGAGGGGCATTAGGGGCTAAAGTAGGGTATTGTTCAAAGTATCATCTAGGGGTTGAAGCGGTTGGGAAGGGAGGGGTCATAGGTGGAGGTTGGGGATTCTTGGGGAGGTGGTGGTCAGGTGGATCTGGTGGCCGAGGATTAGGATCAGGTAGAGGCGGCTGAGGAGAGTTGAAAGGCTCGGGGTTCATTTTTTTCCTTCGTTTATCAAGATGTAACAACTTCCTTATTGCTTCAACTTTAGCTGATTTGCCATCACCCACATAGATGAGTCTTTCAGCATCACTCGGCTTTTGGCAATTCAGGTAATCCTGCATAGACACACTTACATGAGTAGTAGTACCCGAATCTCTCCACTAAGTGTGTCCAAGCACCTTAACTGTAGTACAACCCAAGTTTAGAAACATACCCTTCTTAGCACGCCAAGCATGATAATTAGTGCATTGCTTCTTCACGTGACCTTCAGCTCCATAAAAGAGACAACCATTTCCTTCAGCTATCTTTTGTTGTTTCTTTTCAGGTGCCATATCTGCAGCATTATTCTTCCTTTTCTTGCCTTTATCTTTATGGGAAAAGGCAATATTAGCCATATTTGTCTTATCTAACTTTATCCTTTCCTCTTCTTGGATACAGTGAGAGATGAACTCATTCAGAGACCAAGTCTCTTTCTGATAATTGTAGCTCACTTTAAACTGACTGAACTGTGCCGGAAGAAATATCAAAACCAGATGCACCAACAAGTCTTGAGAAATCTCAAGTTTGAGGGCTTTCAGCTTTGAAGTTATATGAGACATTTCCATAATGTACTCCCTAATATTGCCTTTACCCTTATACCTCATTGAGATAAGATTTATCAAGAGTGTACCAATTTCAGACTTTTCACTCTCGACAAATTTTGTCTCAATATCAGCAAGATATTCCTTAACTGTCATGATTTTATCTGACACAGTGTCCCTAAATGCCTCAGGAATAGCTTTCTTTATGATCATCATGCACATCCTATTTGACCCCTCCCACCTTTTCATCTCCCTCTTTTGTTCAGAGGTACTCACAGCTGTTAAAACTATGGGGCAGTCAGTCCTTATGGCCAAATCCAAGTCCATGGCCCCAAGTACTATGAAGACATTTTCCTTCCAGGTCTTGAAATTTGTGCCATTCAGCATGGGGATCGAATTAATGTTGGCACAAATATTCGCAGAATTACTCATAGCTGAATAAGAGAACATATGCAACACAAAATCAGCTCACATTAGCTTTAAACTGAAACAGTAATAAATTGAAATAATAGTATTATCTCATTTCAAGATACCGGACACTCCATTAATATTCTATCTTTGGACAAAATATTAACTTGTAAGTGATATCTTGTTATAGCAATTGAACATTGATAATAAGAGCATGTCAAATAATAACCTTCCTTTGGGCCCATTGATTATTCACATGCAAAGCCAAAAATTATCACATGTTCATTGCCACTATTTATGCAAGTTAAAATAAACAATTACCTTCCTTTGGGCCGATAAATATTTACATAAAATACACATACACAACCTTTTGTATTTTATCGTAAACCGACTTTCACAATAGAGGTCACTTTGGCAACTTATTATGTCAATCGATTTACTTTAAAATACATACAAATACTTAATATTTGAATTTAATACACATAATATTCTGAATGTTCAAGAAAATAACCGAATAACTGATTTTTCTTGAACTCAATCTTAATTCATATTTTTCTAAGCACACCGCAAAGAAAATACACTGAATTTTTCTAAACTTTGTCTGAAATCATCCAAAATCTAGAAACCATAGACATATAAATCCAGAAAACATTTATTTTAATCCCATTGGATTTTCTTAAATTGATAATCGTCTGAAGTCATGAAATCATTATGACCAAAACTATACAATTCCTCACAAAACCATAAGATTCCAAATCCACAAAAGTCTCCAATGCTGAATCCATAAACTAATAAATTAATTCCTATAACCTAATGGAATTAATTTATGCATACCGAACTTAATAAACAATTTGTTTATCCGTAAACCTATTTTCAAAAAACTGAATCCTAATTAACCCATTCTACGTTTTGCAAACATTGAATGGCTGAAACTGTGCGACAAAATCCAATTACTTTATTTTTAATCCATGAAAATTTTCTTAAACAATTACGTTACCTTTTACAGAAACCAAAACGAAAACATAACATAAACTAATTTTCGTCGCATCCAATTTTCTTAATCCAACGAATCCAATTACAGTATCAACCAGAATAAACCTGAATCAAGAATATGCGATATCGACCAAAATTTCACATAAATCTGAATCCAATATTTAGTTCCAGTGATCATGGATTGCATGAATAATCGCAAGAACAAAACAGGACTATGCAATATGCAATAGCGACCGAAAGTGCTTTATTGGCTTGATCAATAATAATATTAACATCGCAACCAGCGATTTCGCAAAACCAAAAGTGTGCGATTAAAACCTTGAATCCATACATCAAAACTATTTCATGATATAATCATCCGATAAAGCTAATTTCTTTTCTGATTTAGGTTCCTTAATTTACCTTTTAGATCTGAACAAAAAACCCAAATTATAAACTGCTAAAGTAATTATCCGATCCTCCGATCCCTTACATCCTTCGATTCCCTATATCCTTCGATCCCCTTTTATTAATAGTTTATTTCAAACCATGAAATCCAGTTAAGGCCAATTACCGATTTGCAATAATAAACAATTCCTCTATTGACCATTCCTTTGATAGGAATGATCTATTCAATAAACTGATGGGTGTTTACAATGAATATTCTAATCGATCTAAATTTGATGCAATAATCGGTAATCGTTAAATAACTTTAACTATGAGATTACAATCTCGCAATCTTAATAATCTAGCATGACATGTTCTTGATACCACTTATTAGGATTTATCTAAACCTACTGATGTCTTTACACATTAAAAGCCCACACCCTATTAAATACATTAAAACCTAACATAACAATCCATTACATAATTATTTCATATATAAGTCGAATATTGTATTAAGGATACAACATACACCTCCTACCGTTTCCCACAGCTGACCGACTACCACCAACCTAACCTCCTCTACGCACAAATCCGGTAGTACCTCGACTCCCTCGACGCCGTTTCCTCCACGCTCCTCGTCTCTGGCCCCGCCTTAAACGACATTGTCTCGAAGCCCGACCCGACCCGGCCTATCCGCGACTCGTTCCTCGGCGCCCGCCTCTCCTGGGCCCACACCGACACCTCCCTCGTCCTTACCATCAGGAAACATGAGGAGAAGCGCGTCCTCAAACCCTACCTGGAGAAGATCCTATCCGCCGCGCGTGACAAGAAGGAACTCTTCTACAGCTTCAACCGTTATGGAGTGGATGACCGGTCGTCCGCCTGGGTGAAGGTGACGTTCCGACACCCGGCGACGATGGACACGCTCGTCATGGACCCGGAACTCAAGGCGAGGGTCAAATCCGACCTAGAGGGGCTTATGAAGTCCGAGAAGCAGTACCACAGGCTCGGCCGGGTTTGGAACCGGAGCTACCTCCTCCACGGAGGATCCGGCACAGGAAAGTCAACCTTCGTCGCCGCCGCGGCCAACTTCCTCCACTTCGACGTCTACGACCTCGACCTGTCCCGGGTTAGGGACGACGCCGACCTCAAGACGCTCCTCCTGAAGACCACAGGCCGCTCCATCATCCTCGTCGAGGGGTTGAACCGGTACCGGACGCTCATGAGCTTCATGGACGGGATCGGAGCGGAGGAGAGGCTCGTGTTCTTCACCAGCACGTGCGCAGAGGTGATGGACCCGGCGGTTACCAGGATAGAATTCCCCACTTGCGATAATTTTCATTTTTTTAAGATGTTCACGAGCAGTTACTTGGGCGTGAAGGAACACAAGCTGTTCCCACAGATAGAGGAGATGTTCAACGCGGGAGGCGCCAGCATCTCCCCGGCCGAGATCGGGACGATCATGATGTCCAACCGCGGGTCCCCCAGTCGCGCCCTGAGGACTGTCTTGACCGCCCTCGGCAGGGCGGAGGCAGTTCCCGTCCGAGACGGGGGGCGGGGGCGGGGAGGACGAGGTGACCGGAGGGAGCGGAGGTGGAGGGGGAGGAGGGGTGTATTGTAGGGAGAGTGGGCATACGGTTAGGGAGTTTAGGAAGTTGTACGGGTTGTTGCGGGTTGGGAACCGGCGGAGGAAGTCGGAGGACATGGACATGTCTGCGGCGGCGGCGGCCGGAGGCACCTTAGAGAAACTTAATAGCAATAATGGCTATGGCAAAGATGGCTATAGACATTAGGGATCCCCTTTATTTGATTAATTTCATTTTTACATTTTCTATTTTTTTTTAAGATAAATTTTAGACCATGTAATTACACATTTTTAACTATATATTTCTGTTGAATTATTCTACATCTTATATGCCGGTCGGATAATTTAGTTATAGTTACATATTCATTTCTTTTGAGTAAATTAATCGATTTTTTTTTTAATTTATGATATTTAATATCGCACAATCTTGAATCCATTCTGGTAAGAATTCTGACAGATAGTACAACTTCTCCGGTCGGGAAAGGACTCTCTCTTGTTGAATTGTAAACTAATCGATCTCTAATGGATTGTTCAGTTGAATGGGGTTTGTTTATGCCTTCTACGTCACGGCATTTGAAAGGTATCGAAGTGTCGATTTCTCGCGGTCAAATTGGACAATATATATGAATTTGTCAACCTACTTTTAATGTTATTGTATTATCA
>SOPF01025747.1:20960-67469 GCA_012979155.1 Hypericum perforatum
AATATATATGAATTTGTCAACCTACTTTTAATGTTATTGTATTATCATATAACATTTACAAGATGACCTTGCGAACATGTCACCTGAATTTACTGGCCCCAAGTTAATGGAATCCTCCGTCCTCGAGATGTTGAATTTCATGCCCCCCTTGTAATTTAATATATACAGTCAAATATTATCCGACATATATAGGTGCTAGTTATCTCCACAATATCCCAATCACTCAATAACATTACGAAAATAGTAATAAATGTATGTCAAAACAACCAGCTCACGTCCACACTGCACCCGGTACACAATGTTTAGGGTTTAGGGTTTACTATCCGAGCTCTATTTACTATAATATTTTTTAATGTTATATGCAACTTATGCATTATTGTTTTTCTTTTTTCACTTGAACTAATCTAATCAGTATGACTTGTGAATGACATCAAATTTCTTGACTAGTTTAAAAAAACTTGAACTCAGTACTCCTAGTTTATTTCACACCTATCTGAACAAGGTAAACTACAGATGCTAAAACAAGATCAAAACAATGGTAATTGGAACAATGCTAGCTACTTCCGTGTTGCACAAGGCAAAGTGGAATTGAACTTCCCATCGCCCAGTCCAGGAGATGCCATGGAAAGATGCTCGAGTGATGAAGCACACGGCTCTCTGGAAACCTGAAGTTCAAAAATGGGTTAATTCGACTCATTTCATTAGAATATTAGCCCAAGCTTCTTCATCATGAGATCAATTGAAAAACCTCGTGTCAAAGCTCAAATGTTGTTTGGGAAGTGGGAGGCAGATGGAATAGAAGAGGAAATTCTTTTATCATCAAATAATAATGTAATTACTAGTTAAATTAGTTGCATTTTTTGCAATTAAATTGGGTTTAGCCGTTTAGGGACCGAGTAGTTGATTTACGAAATTTCAAAGATTAAACAATTCTACAGTATCCTTATTAATGAATTTCTTCATACATTAGGGACCTATGACTATTTTGCTCGAATACTTATTGGTATTTTTTTTCTTCCTTTCTTACTCAGCCAGCTCCCTTAATAATCGAGATGGCATCAGACTTCACTACAAGTGTGAAATTAACTGGTAAATAAGAACACTCGCGGGTGACTTGAGTAAGCATTTTCATGCA
Organism: Hypericum perforatum; assembly: GCA_012979155.1. Classification (NCBI taxonomy): domain Eukaryota; kingdom Viridiplantae; phylum Streptophyta; class Magnoliopsida; order Malpighiales; family Hypericaceae; genus Hypericum; species Hypericum perforatum. The sequence continues at coordinate 22,096 of SOPF01025747.1, forward strand.
AGAGTTTCTTGCTTTGGGTCTTATTTTAAGGATAAAAAACAATCTGCAGGCACCGGGCTAATTCATTGACCTTTAGAAAAAAAAAGGCTTATTAATTGAAGATAGTGTACAAAAGCGAGATATAACCATGACCCACATGATAAATTTTGGTCCTCAAATTACTCTCACTACAGTCTTCAAAGTTCAATCTGGCCTTGGGACCTTTCGCGATGGATCAGCGGATTGGCTGTTTCGGAAACTAAAATCTTGTCTCGGAACAAATAAGGAACTGTAAAATACAACAAATGCCTAGCATCCATGATGACTCCCCCACACAAAAAAAAAACTTCACACAAATCTAAGGAGCATACGTCAGATTTTGTCAAGCGTCCTGCCATAATCGTACCGGGAGCTTAGATCGACCAAGGCCTGAGTGGTTATCATATTTTCCAGATCGATCCACATTACCTAGCAAGCAGCATTGACAGAGAACCAAACAAAGGCATCCCGGACGAACCCAAAAACCAGGCTCTTCATCACCAACCGAAAACTCAACCTTGGAAGCTTTACAGTGTCCTGAACACCAATTTGCGCTGGCAGACAGTCAAGAAGTTTCCTGCAACCTGTATATTGTGATTTCTTGTTGCTTAAAGTAGCGGCGGTCTTCTTCATCAACCAGAACAAGGTTCAAATAGTACTTCACACTGAATTTGTTGTTGATATTGCGATGAGTAGGCGTCAATTCATACGGGCTTAGGAAGAGTCTGATTGGAATCGATTCACCTGCGATAAATGGAAAATTAATGTTTTCAAGTTTCTGTAGATCCTTCTTGATCTCTAAATGATGATCGTAGGGAGGTGGAGGTAAGTTATTTGCACATAAATATAGATGAACCTTTGCAATCATGAAGGTTCAACAATTTATATCAGCTTTTCTAATTCTCCCATAAGACAAAAACGTCATAAAAAATGATAGGCATACCTCTGACAGGAGCTCCATCCATCAATTCAAATTTGGCCAGTGTCTCCGTCTCAACATGTGTATTGGCCCCGGATCCTGTTGACTCTCGACGCCTGATCTCAAGATCCATATTCTTTATCTTGATTCTAACAAGAAGAAAATATATCTTGCCAATGATTACATCTTTTAGATGATACCTGCATATTTTACTTTCTCATGAGCTCCTAGGTAGATGAGAACTTTGCATGAAAAATTGAAACCACAACATCTGAGTGTATATAAGATCAGCACCACTGATCAACAGTATCCAAACCTTGCAGACTGCAGTAAGACTGATCATAAAGGATAACAGTGTCGACTTAGCTATTGTGGTTATCCAGTATCTTGCTTACTCCGAACACAGCAAGTGATTCTTTATCAAGAATTAAGAGTGGTTCTCTTGTTATAGGAAAAGAAAAAGCATACATTTTAGTACAACATATTCGCTATCACCATCAGGGAATCACCAATTGACTTCCAAGTACACGTGCTACATGGGTTATTTGGAAAAGATGCAACATTTAGAAAACAATGGGTTTTCCTGGAAAAAAATTAATTGGCATCTATGCTTCATTTCAGAGGAGTTGGGAAGAGGAAACAAAAATTGTTGCACCCTGGGATATTCGTTAAACTTCCTTCATATTGTGTATCAAGTGGACCTCTGAGCTTATATTCTTAAAAGCTGCGCTAAGGAACCTGGAACTTCTTAGCCAATGGCAATGCTCCATGATAGGTCAAAAGATTTTTATTGTTATTCAATAGAATGTGGTAAATCTTTGCCCTTTACGAATCCATAGAAAAGTAATCCGTAATCCGCCAGACCCTGAACTTGTCCTCCCAAATAGGTTAAACTTGTCCATGGCAAAGGAGCTTCTACGTTATTCTACTTGATAAACTATTAGCAACTACTCAGATCAAGGCTCTTCTGGATTTTTTAAATGGTGACTATGGGATAACATGAAAACCAAATTGAAATGAAGGGATAAAACATTAAAATACACGAGAGCAAGGTCAGAGGAGGTTAATTTGACTGACTTGCTTTTGTTGTACTCAAACTCGATGTGCAAGCAATCTTCAATTCCTACTTCCATCTGCAGAGTTATCAAGAATGCAAGAAAAGGCTCAGACACAAATCAAAGCTAAAAGTTATTCAATTTGGATTACGCTCACATGCCTGCAGTAATTACCTTGATACTATTGTTGATGGAAGGTTGTGGAGCATAATTACGAACCTGACAAAATAAGACGCAATTAATGCAAATACCAGAGAACATGGCTTATTACGAAATCATATTTGCAACAATTAGCAGAGTGGTCCAAAATCTAGATTATATAGAATCAATAATTTAAGCACCTAGTTGATCAACTTCCAACAACAATTTGCTAGAAAAATCACAATTAATATTGGAGAGTGATGGTTCATGTCAAAGTTGCCAAAATATCATCAAGGTCTGCACTAGACAATGGTCAACTAGAAGATCAACTACAAAGTGAGAGGAATAAAGAACTATTACCATAAAGTCCTGGTACTCGATTATGCTTCCACCATAACCTCGGCTCACTGTCACTTTTAGAACATACCTGCAAAGCATATAGAATCAAACTTTGACATGGGGATCTATTTCTCAATAGCAACCAGATGCATGGCAATTGTAAAACCTGCAACCAAACTTATCGAACACAAGAACTTGTTTTGACAGCAGATAACTGAGATAATTCTATTTCCATTTAACTTGTACTTGTTAAGAGATGAAATAATCAAAGGATGAGAGCAAAGAGGACAACTGTTTTACTTCCGGAGGAAGAATATACCAACACAAAGATGCCACTAAATCAAGTGATCAATCAATTTTCAAGAAAAGAAATCAGAAACGGTAGTGTTGAAAAACAGAGGAATTTCAACAGAACCGGTGTTCAATAGTGTCTCTGCATTTAATTAGTCAACCAGTCCGAATTTACAAGGAATAAACAGAACAGAAAAGTTTCTTTGCATTAAATTGTCAGCTTGACTTAATATTTTATTAAAACAGCAAGCCAGAGCTAATTTCGGCAAAAATATACTTAATTTCCATTTGCCTTGAAAGAGCAGCTACTACTTTAGTCAGAACTCAGAATCTATTCACATTCAAGAAAGAACATCTGTTGAAGAGGCATAAAATCACGTGCCATTTACCAGCACTCCTATTCCATGCTAAGCAACAGACTTTTTTCATTCAAATTGATTTTCACTGCCAAAATGCAGATAAATCGAGAAGATCCTTCAGCAATCACCGGTTAAAATGTAATGGCATGATATTGAAAACATCCGCACGAATAACCACAGTACCTGAGTCTCACGTTAACCCCATTGTATGTTTCATATGGCATTTCCACCGTCGAAAATTCGAAAGGAAACGTTTTCCGTTCATATATTTCTCCTGGAATATCTAACTCTCGTACTGTCAAAGAAATTTTAGATTGATAAAGTGAGTTATTGACATGTAACTGAAAATTTGAAGACCACAATTGTGCATCAGAATCCAGAAGATATAACTTGACCATTGAAGTGTCTTGAAAAATTAAGTGAAGAACATAAAAGGCTACTATAACTATTTTACCAATCACACAAGGTTCAACTAACCTAGTTGATGACAATGACAAGACTGACTGGTCCAACAATAAGCATAGTTGACAAAAGAGACAAAAGTTTGAACACTGGATTTATCAGGATTAGTCAAAGGGATAACAATATATCTCCCACTTAGTTCAAAGGGGTAACATGTGATTACATTTATTGTTATGAGAACAGACTGCAACAAAAGAAGTAATAGATCAACCAGATAAGACAACTTTTCTTTCAAATGCAATCAGAGGTACTCACCAAGGGAAGTAAAGTCATAGAAGTTTCCTCGGTCAAAGAACATTTCTGCAAAAGCATAAGAATCTTTCTTGAAATTCTCTCGAGTTCAAGAGAAAGAACGGACGCTTTAATAATTATCAAGCAACAAATTGGTGAATATAACTGGAACCACTTAAATCATACAGTCTCTATATACCACTCATGCTTAAACACATAGACAAAGACTGGAAATGGGTAGTGCTCACCTATCTGGCCAAGAAGCTCGACTTTGATTCCATTGTGTTCAACCTTCTTCCCTTGAAGAGGCTCTATTGAAATCTGAGTCCAAACAGATTGATATGGTTTTCTTCTGAATCAAAAACTCAAAAGCAGCCAGAATACATAATAAAAAGTAAAAGAAACAGGAGGATCTTAGTATTACATTCCCAGCAATGTTTTCTTGACTCTGGAAAAGCGGAATTAAGACCGTTTGACCATTTTCCTTCTTTGTTGGCACCTACAAGGAACAAGACAGTTTCAGAAACTAAAGCCAATTCACATCATGTTCTAGCCACAACAGCCAGCACACAGACACTCATGGTGCCCAGCTCAAATGCTTAAACTAACAACCCAAAGCACACAGACACTCATGCGACAACCGAAAATCCAACAACACATTCACGATAGTTGGCAAATCACTGGAAGAGGGCAGAGCTCCAATTACCTGTTTCCTCGTCTTTGCATCGTTAAACGTGATCGAGACGTTGCACGCCGGCTTGAAAGCTCCCATAATATAATTCTACAGAAGAAAAAACACCGCAGAAGAGTGGCCACTTCCCAATTAATTACTTGTCAATCCAAATTCTCTTTCCCTCTCCGACCCAACAAAACTAAGCCAATAATTACCCAATAAAAATCAGTAAACAAAGGCGAAACCTTACCATTTTTACCGCCTCAAAACCGTACCCTAGAACACCTGCAAAGCCCTAAAAAAAATTAAAAATTAAAAAATAGAATACTCGGATCAAATAGCTAGCGATGAGCCCCAGAGAAATCAGCACCAGAAAAAACAAAGGACCCAGAAAAATTGAAAGGGAAAAAAGGGGAAGCAATTTTACCTGAGGAGAGTGAAGAATTGAGGATCGGGAAAAGCCCTAATTTTAATGGCACTTTAATTTTCGGAATTTGGGGAAAATTGAAAGAGAAGAAGAAGCGTAACTGAAACGGTGTCGTTGTTAGATTTGATCGATTCTCTTGGTTTTGACGATTAAGAAACGGAGCGAGGTCGACGACTTCCTTCACTGTACTAGTTTCAACTTTCAACCTCGCTCTACTCTCCTCTACAATCACGTGTGATGCACGTGCTTCGTGTTTTATGACACCTTGACATAGTTAATCATATGATTTTAAAGTGTGTGACAAAATAAAAAAATTTAGGTGATGGCTCCCAATAATTATTTATTCAACAGCTATAATTTATGGCTGATACATTTAATGGATGGTTATTGAAAGATTAAATTATGAACATATCCTCGATTCAGATAAGCTTAATTAAGAGAATTTTTTAATAATATCCACTATCCTAAATATTAAATTATGATGTGCACTTTTTAATTGACAATAACATATGGATAAATAATATGTACTATATTAAATATTAAATTAAGAGAGATATTTCTTTAATTGGTAAAAACATATAGATAATAATATGTACTCTATTAAATATTAAGTTAAGAAGAATACTTTTTTAATTAGCGAAAACATAGAAAGAAATAATATATACTATATTAAATATTAAATTAATAAATACACTTTATTATATATTAAAGAATGATATTTATTAATCAATTAACCTTCATTTAAAGAGGTAGTTACGTCATTTAACCAAGCACTTCATTTTTTACATGAAAAAAAAATTGGATTTCAGTCGAAGATCAAACAAAAATCTCACTTTCTCTACTCTCGATTTCTAAAACTTAAACCCTATATTTCATCTTTTTCCCACTCTCTCTTTTCTGTTTTTTTGTTTGTTTATTTTCTGTTTTTCTCGACCTTTCTCACATTTGCTTCAGATGTAACTACCGAAGTCCCTTTCTCTTAATATATTATTTTCCATTGCCAAACTTTTATTTTTATTTTCTCATTTTATATTTTTTAGCCGTTTTATGGATATTTTTTACAGTTTAGCCAATTTTTTCGCGTATTTGTGATTCTAAATATTTTTTGATGATTGAACGATTGACTGTTTAGCATTTTAGCATCTACTATATATAATATTTTTGGGTAAATTATCTTGAGGTCCCTGACTTATGTTCGTTACTGTGGTAGGGTCCCTGGATTATTTGAATTAGATATAAGATCCCAGTTTTGTAATGAAATATTGTTATTAGGTCCCTGGTTGACACCATCAGTTTTTTTTTATCATAGAATTGAACAAAATACCCTTAAGCCAAAAATTTAAAAAGACACCTTCTTCAACCTTTAAACAACAAAAACCTAAACAATTAACAAAAATAAAGAAGATTCAACCCAAAATTCATATCTTGAATCTCGAACACATCTGAGCCATCTGGAACACCTCCGGCCAGTTTCGAACACCTCCAGCAACTACCCATCGGACAACGATAGTGAGATAACAAAGTCAGAGATTTGAAAGGAGTTCGGTCACCACGATAGTGTTTAGGACCTTGTCTGGTCGAAGTCCTACAACTCCTACCTCATCGTCACCATCGCTGATGGCTCCGTGAAGCTCTTCGACACCTCCCCCTATCTTCAGAACCCCGTCTGCTCCCTCTAGGAGCAAATGCACGAGGTCCACTTTGTTGACTATAACCCGACCCACCTTGACTCCTTCCTCACCGTGTCATGGGACAACACCATAAAGCTTTGGACTCCTCCTCCCCTGGCGACTCTGCCCTCCTCCTCCACTGCTCTTATGGCGCCATCAAGAGCGCTGTCCAAGACTACGTCGTCGAGGCCCACCTCCCCTTCCCACCCACCTCCCTAACCGAGGTCGTCAACTCCTTCAGAGCCGAGTTCATGTCTAACGTCGATGCCAAGTGTTGTTTGCTGGATATTCTTCTGCGCAAGCTCCTTCGAATGAAGTTGGAGTGGTTGCTGGAGATTCTTCTCCCAACATTAAACCTAGATTAAATAATTGAGGAATCTGAGGGGAGATTGAGTGGCAATGGATCAAAGGAATTTAACTTGAAGGTTTTCAAATCCATCGTGTTTTTGGAGTATCAAACCTAACATATTAAACAAAGCCTTCTCTTTATCATCTGTACGGGGTCGTTCTTCATCATTTGGTCTTTTGTCGTCCCCTTCGAGTTCTCACCGAAGATGGATTCTTTAACCTAGATTTTACCATTTGGGAATCAGGTTTATTAATTATAATTTGATTTTTTTTGTTAGCGACTGATTTGTTGAATCTAGGTCAAGTTTCAACCTTTAAAGAAGAATTGATTCCAATGGATCAAAGAAATTTAGGTTTAATTGCCCAGTTAATATTGTGGAGGTATTATAAAAATAAATAAATTAGGAATTAAATGGAGAAAAAGAAGAGGAAGAAGATAGAGAAGGAGAGAGGGAGGAGGAGATGAGAGGAGAGGAGAGGCGAGAGGGGGAAAATTTAATTTTTTAATTGTAAGGGTACAAATATCATTTTCCATGTCAAAAAATAATTTCAGTGCTGACATCATGCAAGGATCTCCAATCAATATTTCAGATGAAAGTAGGGATCATATATCCAATTCAAATAAAGCAGGGACCCTACTAGAATAACAAACATAAACCAGGGACTTGAGGATAATTTATCCAATGTTTTTACGTAGTTTTTTATGTTCGTTATTTTTTGTGGCATATTTTATGTGTGTGTGGAAGCAACATTTTTCTTGTGGCTAAAATGGCGAGCAAATAATGAAAATAGCACATACCTGTGTATAAAAATGGATCATTCGTGTGTATGAAAATAATATATCTGATGAATGAAAGTGATATATCTTGTGAATAAAAATGGACTAGTCCATGAAAATGACATATCTAGCGCTCTTCTTTTGCATAGGGTTTGAAATTTGTTTTTTTATTGTTATAGCATATTTTGTGCATGTGAGAGTGACATTTTTCTTGTGGCTAAAATAGCTTATTGTTGTACAGATGGTAGTTTTAAGAATCCACTGTTTTTGTAAGCCTAGTCAAGTACATGTAATCAACAAGAAATTTTGTTGAAACACAAATACGAATAATAGAAAGAGTGGGGTTCGAACATCTATTTGACATTGATGATGTTGATCTTATCATTCCTGAAATCAAGAAGCTGATCAAGGTATGTAATACTCCTGAAAAGATGAAGATCCATCCATCTTATGCTAGGGAGACTTATGCTCTTCCAATTGGTCGCGAAGAAGTCTTGTTTGTACAATTATTTTCAATCGAATGAGAGAAAGGTTTGATGATTTTGTCAAAAGTTTCAGACTAAATCCACATTAAGGTAATAATTGTGTATCACATAATATATCCCCAGTGAATCTTTTAAAGTCTGTTTTACTTATTGATAATCCTATCATCAATTCTAATTGGGTAAAGTTATATATATTATATGTTATTGGCATTTTTCTGGCCTTGACTATTACAAATAAGTCCTTCTCCAAGTACTAGCCGTGTATTGACACAATCTCAAACACGACATGATACAACTGATCTAAGTTATCGCTTTCAAGGAATGGGAGGAGTTTATAAATCCCCTCGACAAAGAAAATGATATTCTAATGGTTGGCACCAACATTAATCTTTTGCTCGAATATAGCATATATCATCACTTAGAGATTCCTGCCAATATTGCTGAACCTTAACCTAAAGATGTTCCTGTTGTCCCTCTTACGCCTAAAATACCATGCGGTTTGACACTCGAATGGAAAGCAATATGACTCGAATATGTGAAATATCCTTATTATTACCGTTTACTAGTTATGCAATTTCTATATACACTTGGTCTATTTTTATTCACAAGTACATACTATTTTCATTCACGAGATGCTTCTTATCTTTAAGAGGCTTTTGAGAGATGTAGCGATAGTGAAGTGGTTGCCTTGGGTGAAAAGAAGAGGAAGTTGATTACTCTAAAGAAGATGAAGATGAAGTCAAGATCTCATCAGGAGTTTGATTCCGAAACGGATTACGATAAACGTGAAGATAGAAAAGTGACTGCCTCTATTAAGAAGAAGGTGATGATTAAGAGGTCGTCAAAGAGGATGATGAAGATGAAAACTATAATACAATAGGAGACTGAATCTCAAGAGGCTGTTGATAGCCTTGCCAATGTTGAAATAGTTGTCTTTGTTGTGAAGTAGATGATGTCAGAGGTGAACGTACCAATGAAGGAAGAGACGAATGTTGATGTCGAAAATATTTCTAAAGAGGATGGCACTCTCTTAGAGATGAGTTCAACAAAATAGTACATTGAACAATATTCTCATTTTATGTCAACGTTGAAGATGTACATGAGATCATCAATGGTGACTTCTTGTATGGTATACGTTTACATTTAGACCTAATCATTTATCGAATTCGTCCAAATTTAAATTTATGAAAATCCTAAACCATATTTGATATTTGATTCATCTAAGGATGAATCAAATTTGAATTATTAAATATCAAATTATAATTAGATTCAAATAAATAAGTGTTTAATATTTTTTGAAAAAAAGAAATAAACTAAAATTTAGATTTATAATTAATGTACCAAAATAAGTTTTCTATTTATGACTTGAAGGTTTTATGCTCTAAAATTTTGGATTTAGTAGATAATTGAGTTTACGATTAGAGTTTTAGGGTATGGAGTTTAAAGTTTATTGTTTATAAAATAATTGAGTATAGAGTTTTGAGTTTTAGGATTTTGGGTTAACAATTTAAGGTTTAGGATTTAGTAGTATAAGTAATTATATGATAAATATATTTAATTAATAAATTTGAAAATAATTATTTAGCTCAAATTTTTAATAAGAGAAGTAGAAAATTAAGATTGAAATATATAAAATTTAAAGAATAAAAGATAGTACTTATAGAGTTTGGAAATAATTTTAAATTTATTAAAAATAAATAGTATACATACATTAAAAAATGATAATTTAGGTATTAAAATGGTAAAACCCTATTTTAAATTCTCGCCTCCTCTCCCCATTGTTTTAATTTTTTTAAAAAACCCCTCCCCTCAAATTTTCGCCCTCTTCCCCCATTTTTTTAAATTTTTCAAAACACAATCCCCAAAAAACAAAAATCCCACCACAACAAATTTCCCCTTCCCTGCCACCCCCGTTTTTTTATTTTTGCTGTCAAACCCAAATTTTTTCTTTTTGAATTTTTGAAACATATATACAAGAATTTGAATCAAATTCAATAAAAATTAACTTAATCAAATTTTTAAATAAATTTGAATTAAATTTTCCAATTTAACAAATTATAAAATCTTAAACCATATTCAATTCATTTCATAACAAATTCGAATTGAATTTGAACTAATCGAATTGGAAAACAAATTAAATCAAATTTTCAACGATTCGAATTATGTCAAACTGTAAATCGAATTCTAACAATGATGAGGTGTAACCGTAACTAATCACATTTCTAGTTAATCATAGGTATGATCAAATTAAAATACTATGACATTTTCTTCAATAACAAAATTAGAATAGTATGACATTTTCATATTTGGAGCCCTGAACTACCGATGAAACTAACGATCTAATATTTTTTGATGAACTTCTCATATTAAAGTCGAGCTGAGGAATTATTAACGGTACAACTAGTTTTTTCTATTTGTAGGGTTTATTACCATCGGTAATATTATTAATCACAACTTTCTGAAAAGTATATTCTTACATCGACTATGCCAAGGTTTGAATCTATTCTAGAGTATCGTTGGCTTTAATCCTAAATTAAAACAAGTCATCATAGTTATGGTTAACAAACAATGACTTGGTCATGTTTAGACCATTTTTGGAACCATGAGTTAACTGTCATACTTACTATTCAACTCAATTTTCACTAGTCAAACCGTGTAAGACTTAATAAAATTATCTCGACTCCCCTCCAACTATTAAAAAAACAACAAAAATATTATGAATTATCTAATTATTGTAAGTAATCTTTATGATATCTATTTAATTCTATTAAATTTTTATTCATAACCATGTTATAAGATCGTGCCTATTGCATCATGTGATTCTGTATATATAATATTAATTGGATTAATGATTTATTAAGATAAAAAATATTAATTGTTACGTCATTGATAATTTATATGGGGATATGTTCCTCTAGATTAATATTGGATAATACTTTGTATACTTGAAAGGCTAACGTAAATAAACTGTAATTTATTAGTTAATTATTTTTATGATTTTTGATTTTTTTTATTACTTGATTTGGTTGTCTTATTTATTAAATTCTTGTATTAAATTATGTGTACTATATTTCTTTGTAAAGTGATGGATTTTGGATGCCGAAATTCATCATGATGTTAATGGTATTGGAGAGACTATCAAAGAGAAAAATACATCTTGTGCTCAAAGTAAGGCTAAAGCGATAATTTTTCTTTGTCGCCATCTAGATGAAGGTTTGAAAATGGAATACCCCATGGTAAAGGATCCATTAATCCTTTAGGTTAGTTTGAAAGAATGGTATGAGCATCAGAAAACAGTGATCCTCCCAAAAGCTCGTTAAGATTACATTTACTATTCTAAGAATTCAAATCTATAAGTGAATATAATTCAGCTTGATTTCACATCAATTCTGAGCTGAAATTATGTGGAGAAAAGACTACTGATTCTGATATCTTAAAAAAAAATTGTCCAATTTCACGCATCTAATATGCTCCTTCAGTAGCAATATCGTGAAAAGAATTTCAAGAAATATTCTGACCTAATTTACTTGTCTTCTTGTGGGTGAATAAAATAATGAACTTTTGATGAAAAATCATGAGGCGCGTCCAAGTGGTTATGCTCCATTCCCTAAAATGAATGCGACAGATTTAATTATAGAGGCCAGTGTTGTTATAGTGGATGTGGTAATGGTCGTGAAGGATATAGTTACTATGGTGGTAATTTTAAGTACACATCTCGCCATCTGAAGTGGGAAAATAAAGAGAAGAAAGCTGGAAAAGATGGTGATGATGGAATGAAAATAGAAAATTTGTATCATCGTTGTGGCTACAAAGGTCATTGGTCTCATACTTGTCATGCACCAAAGCATCTATTTGAACTTTATCAACAATCATTTAAAAGCAAAGAAAAATTTGAAGCAAATTATGTCAATGATGATGGTGGCACTGGCATTATAAATGTGGAGGATACATCGACTTTGGACAAAATAAATTTACTCATTTGGATGTAGCAAATTTTCTTATCGAGTAGTAGTTTTATATTAAAGTTTTTTTAGTAAACTGTCCTAGAATTTTCTCTTATCATGTTTTGAATTCAATGTTATATTCTTTAAACTTTTCTATATCATGTTTTGGCTCGAGTTGGCTCATCTATGAAAGAGCGAGATTTGTGTTTAGTAGATAGTGCACAACACATACCATACTTAAGGATAATAAATATTTTCTTTATTTGAATATGCATGAAGTCAATATTAGTATTATATCAAGTACTACAAATTTAAGTGAAGGCTCTAGAAGAGCCAATTTATTTTTAGCTCAAAGTACAAATTTTTGCATGAATAATGCATTATATTCTCCTAAGTCTCAAAGAAATTTATTAAGTTTCAAAGATATACGCTAAAATGGGTATCATGTTGAGACAACCAATGAAGGAATAAGGAATATTTGTTTATCATAAACTTTATTTCGGGTAAAAAGTGTATGCTGGAAAAATTACCCGCTTATTCATTGGGTTTGTATTATACGTATATCACTGCACTTGAAGCACATAATCATAAATAAGAAGTTTATGATTTTGTTAATTGGCATTATCAGTTAGGTTATTCTGGTTCAATTATGATCTGAAAAATTATTAACAATTCATGTGGACACTCTTTAAGGAACCAGAAGATTTTCCAATCTAATGAATTATGATATATTGTATGCTCTCATGGAAAATTAATAACCGGGCCATAGCCAGCCAAAAATAGGTATGAATCCATTTGATTTTTGGAACGTATACATAGTGACATATGTAGACTTATTCACCCTCCATGTGGACTATTTAGATAGTTTATGGTACTAATTGATGCATCCAATAGATGGTCATATGTACTGTTATTGTTGACTCGGAACCTGGGCATTTGCCAAATTACTAGCTCAATTAATTCGATTACAAGCTCATTTTCCATATAATCTAATTAAGACTATTCATCTTGATAATGCTAGTGAATTTACTTCGAAAATATTTAATAATTATTGTACGACCATTGGTTTAATTGTTGAACATCCTATAGCTCATGTTCATACTCAAAATTTTCTTGGTGAATTATTTATTAAATAAATTCAATTGATTGTAAAACTATTGCTTATGAGAGAAAAACTCCCCATTTCAGCTTGAGGACATGCTGGTTTACATGCAGCAATGTTAATTCATATAAGGCCAACAAATGATAATGAATTTTCCCCATCTCAATTGGTTCATAGTCAGGAACCAAATATATCCCATCTAAGAATTTTTGGATGTGCGATTTATGTTCCAATTGCTCCACCACAATACACTAAAATGGGACGCCAAAGAAGATTAGGAATATATGTTGGATTTGATCTTCCATCAATAATAAAATATACTGAGCTACGTACTAGAAATATATTTATGACATAATTTGCCAACTGTCATTTTGATGAATTAGTTTTTCCAACATTAAGGGGAGAAAATAAGCAGGTCGAAAGATATTAGCTTGAATGAATTACCTTTGCACTATCTAGATCCTCGAACAAAACAAAGTGAACTTCGAGTTCAAAAGATAATTCATTTTCAAAATTTAGCTAATCAATTGCCAGACAATTTTGCTGACCCAAAGAGAGTGACTAAGTCACATATTCTGGCTACTAATGCTCCTTTAAAGATTGATGTTCTTGAATGATGATCAATTATTTCCAATGATGATAAAGCATAAATGAAGCGTGGTAGACCTATTGATTCTAAAGAAAAAAATCATTGTAAAAGAAAAGGAGCAAATTTTAAAAATGGTCAAAATGAGGATATTTTGACTCCCAAAGAGTCCCCAGTCAATATTCATGTCAATGAAGGGCAGACTCTAGAAAGGTCATTTCTGACAAAAGATTAGGTACCTGAACATTTTGATAATCATGAGATCTTAATAAATTATGTTATGGTTAGAGGAAAATAAGCTGAAATGAAGTTATCGTCGATGATGTTTTTGCTTATCATATAGTGCTAAGCATTGTGGAAGGTAAAAAGGATCTAAACCTAAATCTATCAAAGAATACATGCATAGAAAAGAGTGGACAAATTGGAAAGATGCTATGAAATGAGGATTAGATTAACTTGCGAAGCATGAAGTTTTTAGATCGGTAGTCCATAGACCGAAAGATGTGGAACCCATAGGATATAAATAGGTGTTTGTGAAAAAATGTAACGAGAAAAATAAAGTTATGAGATATAAAGTATGACTTGTCCCACAAGGTTTTTCTCAAAGATTTGGTATTGATTATGAATAGACATATTCTCTTGTGGTGGATGCAATCACGTTTCAATATTTGATAAGAGATGATGTGAGCACACCTATGAGCACAGCTACATTCAAGCTACAAGACTCTCAGCAAGTACATACAAGACTCTCAGCAAGTACAAATACCAATTGGGTTGGTGACATAAGCAAGAGCCAAGAAGTTCCAAGCAGAATTTAATGGATTAATGCAAGAAGTTTGGGCTCAAGCAAGTGCGCACAAGTGTAAGGATGTTCATGAGACCCATAAAAAGCCCATGCATGTGATAAAGGCTATTTTGGATGCTTGACATGCACATAAACTTCTGGATGCATGCACACTTGAAGAATCAAGAAGAATCAACCTATTTAGTCTGTGCATCTACTTGTTTAGGACGTGCAACTATTAGTTATTTTATTAGGTATTATTTATTTAGTTTCTTTCCTAGTTAGATGAGTATTTTGGCCAAAATAAGTCTACTTTAGGCATGAGAGTTTCGGCCAGCATATTAAACTCCTTTTTAGGAGTTAGTTAGTTTAGGAATATTATGAGTCTTTGGAGCCTATTTAAAGAGACTCCTAGCTCTATGTCGAACACACCTTTAACATCTTTGATAATAAGAATTTGAGAGTTAGATACTCTTGAGTTCTTGCTAATTGCTGGATTGCTTAGCTTGAGCAAAATCTATCACTTATCAAATAGATCTTCCATCTCCGTTTGTGGCATGACTCGACTTGCTGACTGAGGTTCTCGAATTCCATTGCTTGGGTTGGTGTCATCTATACCAAGGTTCTCGAATTCCATCCAAAGTAGCATGATCTATTATGATTCTCCTACCAAGGATCATATCATTTGGTATCAGAGCTACGGCTTGCTACTATCTATCCTTTTAATTCCGTTTATTAGTTTGCTATTATAGTTTATCTTGCATTAAGTAGTTTGATTCATTTTGCTTTTTGTTTTAGTTCCAATCAGGTTTGTGACTTAGTTATTCTAGGTTGTGTATTCTGAGTGAAAAAAAGAAAGAAAAGAAAAATGAAAAAAAGGAGAAAAAAATAGAAAAGAAACAAAAAAAAGAGGAAACAGAAAACAAAAGAGGAAACAAAAGAAAGAGAGAAAAGAAAGAAAGGGAAAATGAAATAAAGAAAGAAAAATAGGAAAGGAAGAAACAAGACTAAACAAGAAGCGCAAGATAAAAGAAGAAGAAGAAGAAGAAGACTAAATGGGAAGCGAAAGACAAAAGGAGGAGGAGCCAAACGAAATAGGAATCAAGAACTAAAGAAGAAGCATATGAATAGGAAAGCAAGACAAAAGAGGAAAAGCAAGAAGACTTCCAACACAAGAAAGACAAGCGGATCAGATTTGTTTGTTAAGTGAAACATGTAGTTCAAACAATGGCCGTGCTAGCTTAGTAAAAACATACAAAGTATCACAAGAGGAAAAAAGTAAGAGTGTGTGAGTACATTAGAGTGAAAAGCCAAACAATTTAAGTACAAACACGAGTGAACTTGAGTGCAACTTACATTAAGAGTAAACACGTAAAGGAGTAAATTTGTGAGGCCATTAATTTTTGTACTAACAAAATTTTCTTGTAGCGACAAGTCTCATGAAAATAAAAGAGAAGTAGAAGGAACTTTGGCCAGCATTAACCTTAAGGTGTATACAGATGCCTTGATAGGGAAGTTCCAATGCATGATACGAGAGGAGCTTGAACCATTGTAGCAATGCATGGATGCAGTAGAGAGCTCTCATAATAGCCAACAACCAAGAAGAGAAGTCCATGTATGATGAAGGTTCACACCTTTGGGAGGCACAAGTGGAGGAGAATTCCGTGCACAAAGAAGGAGAGCACCTTTAGGAAGCACAAGTGAATAAGATTTTGACCCTTTTTGGGAGGAGGACGTAGGCTCTATAAGGAGTCTTAGGAGAGGAAGGACTAACCACCCACTTAGGGAGGCAAAGCGAAGAGGAGATGATAATTTGGGAAGTATCAAGCTGAAGATACCTTCTTTTGCAGGTCTTTCTGATCTAGAAGCATACTTAGAGTGGGAGAAGAAGATTGAGTTTGTGTTTCATTGCCATAATTGCTCCAAAGTGAAGAAGGTAAAGCTTGCCATCACTGAGTTTACTAATTATGCTATAACTTGGTGGGATCAACTTATGACAAGTAGGAGGCGTAATGGAGAACATCCTATAGCTACACGGGAGGAGATGAGAGTGGTGATGAGAAAAAGATTTGTCCAAATTATTACTACTGGGAGCTATACAAGAAGTTACAAGGTATGAGGTAAGGAAGCATGAGTATGGAGGAGTATTACAAATAGATGGAGATGGCCATGATAAGGGCTGATGTGGAAGAAGATAAAGAAGCTACCATGTCAAGGTTCTTGAATAGACTCAATCCTGAGATCCATGAAAAAGTAGAGTTACAATACTATGTAGAGTTAGAGGACATGGTGCATATGGCCACAAAGATTAAGAAGCAACTAAAGAGAGGAGGAGGATGGACGAGAGCTACATCAAGTGCTAATTAGAAACCAAACTATTCAAAGAAATTTGACAAACCATAGGCAACCAAGATAGAGCACAAGACTAAAAGTTCCATCACCAACTCTCAAAAGAAGGTGGAGACCACTCCCATACGAAATAATGATATCAAGTGCTTCATATATCAAGGAAGGGGGCACATCTCAAGTCAATACCTTAATAAATAGATTATGGTGATTAGAGAGAGTGGGAAAATCATGACAGAAGAAGAAGATTGGATCATGATAGCTTGCCTTCATTGGAAGATGTATCCGAAGAAGAAATTGAAGTTCCTGAAGGACTCACTCTAGTGGCAAGAAGAGACTTGAACTTGCAAGCAAGAGAAGAAGATGACAAAACATAAAGGGAGAATATCTTTCATACAAGGTGTTATGTCAAGGACAAAGTGTGTAGTATCATCATTAATGGAGGCAGCTGTACTAATGTGGCAAGTACTACTATGGTTAAGAAGTTAGGGTTACTCATGGGGAAACACCCTAAACCTTACAAGCTGCAATGGCTGAATGATACTAGAGAAGTATGAGTGGAGAAGCAAGTGCTAGTGACATTCCACATTAGCAAGTATAAAGATAAAGTATTATGTGATGTTGTGCTAATGCAAGCTAGTCGTCTATTGTTGGAGACACCGTGTCAATTTGATAGAAAGGTGAATCATGATAGACACACCAACAAGTACTCATTACGCACAATAAATGTGTGTTCACTTTGGAACCCTTAACACCATCATAAGTTTATGAAGATCAAATGAAGTTACAAAAAGAGAGTGATGAGAGAAAAAAAAGTGAGCAAAAAAAATGAGTTGAGAGGAGAGAAGAAGCCGAAAAATAGAAAGAAAAAATGACCAAAAAAGAGGATACAATTGAGAGAGCAAAAGAAGCCAGAAAAATAGAATTGAAAATGGCCATTAAGAGAAAATCTGAGGGATGGAAACGAAACTACTATATGGCAACAAGTAAAATCAAGCAAGCTTATTTTGAAAAAAAGTCTATGATCTTACTTCGGTATAGGGAGACACTTTTAAGCACTAATGAGCTTGAGCCACATTTACCAAGTGTGATTATTTCTCTTTTGCAGGATTATAAATATGTATTCCCCAATGAGTTACCACCTGGATTGCCACTAATATGGGAAATTGAATATCAGATTGATTTTGTCCTGGGAGCTACAATACCAAATCGTCCAGCTTATAGGAGCAACCCGGATAAGATAAAAGAACTTGAGAGACTAGTTAATGAGTTATTGGAGAAGGGGCATGTAAGAGAGAGCATGAGTCTATGTGCCGTTCTAGTCCTATTTGTACATTAGAATGATGAATCATGAAGGATATGTGTTGATTTACCGAGCTATCAACAACATCACGATAAAATATCGTCAACCTATTCCTTGTTTAGATGATATGTTAGAAAAGTTGTATGGATCTTGCATGTTCTCTAAAATTGACTTGAAGAGTGGATATCATCAAATTAGGATGAAAGAAGGAGATGAGTGAAAGACTGCTTTTAAAATAAAGTATAGGTTGTATGAGTGGATGGTTATGCCATTTGGTTTATTTAATGAACCTAGTACATTCATGCACCTTATGAATTATGTCTTACGTCCATTCATTGGCAAATTTGTCACTGTCTACTTTGATGATATACTCGTCTATAGCAAGAGCATTGAAGATCATGTAGAGCATTTGAAATTTGTTTTGGATGCACTTAGAGAGGATCAGTTATATGCCAACTTAAAGAAGTGCACCTTTTGTACAAATAAATTTGTATGTTAGGTTTTGTTGTTGGTGCTAACGAAATATAGGTTGATAAGGAAAAGATTCGAGCCATTCGAAACTGGTCGAGTCCTACAAGTATTGCTAATATTCAAAGTTTTCATGGTTTAACTACTTTTATAGGAGGTTCATAAAAGACTTTAGTAGCTTAGCCGTGCCCATCACTGAAGTCATCAAAGAAGAACGTTGGATTTAGTTGGGAAGAAGCTCAAGAGAATGCATTCCAAATCATCAAAGAGAAGTTGACTAATGCACCTTTATTAACTTTGCCTAACTTTTTTAAAACCTTTGAAGTTGAATGTGATGTCTCAGGTATAGGGATTGGAGCTGTCTTCATGCAAGAAGAGAAACCAATTGCCTACTTTAGTGAGAAACTAAGTAGAGCAACCTTGAACTATCCAACTTATGATAAAGAGTTATATGCACTAATTTGAACGTTGGAAATATGGCAGTATTACTTATGGCCCAAGGAATTTGTGATCCACACTGATCATAAATCATTCAATCACTTAAAAGGGCAACACAAGTTAAATAGAAGGTATGCACATTGGGTGGAGTTCATTGAAATATTTCCTTATGTCATTCGCTATAAGTAAGGTAAGGAAAATATAGTGGCTGATGCACTATCATAGAGATATGCCTTGATCTTAACTCTTGATGCTAGATTAATTCATTTTGAACACCTTAAAGAGCTGTACACTAATGATACTGATTTTGGTGATCTATTCCGAGCTACAGAGAAGAGTACAAGTGGTAAATTCTTTCGAAATGAAGGTTACCTATTTCGCGAAAACAAAATTTTTGTGCCTAATTATTTTATGCTAGAATTATTAATTCAGGAGGCACATGAAGGTGGATTGATGGGGCATTTTGGGATTGCAAAGACTTTGGCAATGCTATAAGATCATTTCTATTGGCCATACATGAAACACGATATTGAAAGAGTTTGTGGATATTGCATCACATGCAAACAAGCCAAGTCAAAGGTAAAACCCCACGATTTGTATACCCCACTACCTATACCTAGTGAGTCTTGGATTGATGTCTCTATAGATTTTATGTTAGGACTACTTATGACTAAACATTGATGAGATTCAATTTTTGTGGTAGTGGATAGGTTCTCTAAGTTGGTACATTTTATTCCATGTCACAAGACTGATGACGCTTCAAATATTGTTGATTTATTCATTAGAGAAGTTGTTAGGTTGCATGGCATGCCTAGAACAATCATATCTAATAGAGATGCTAAGTTCTTGAGTTATTTTTGGAAGACCTTGTGGTGTAAGTTAGGTACTAAGTTATTATTTTCTACTGCTTGTCATCAACAAACTGATGGTTAAACTGAAATAGTGAATAGAACTTTGTTTACACTCTTAAAAGCATTCATTAATCATAACATCAAGACTTGGGAAGAATGTCTGCCATATGTTAAATTTGCTTATAATTGTTCAGTTCATTCTACTACTCAATTCTCACCATTTGAGCTTGTTTATGGATTTAATCCTTTGACTCCATTGGATTTATGAAAATACTTATAAGCTTAACCTGCCAGGTGAGTATAATATTAGTGCTTCTTTCAATATTACTAATTTGAGTCCGTTTGATGTAGGTGAAGATTTGAGGGCAAATCCTTTTCAAGAGAAGGGGAATAATGTGAGCACACCTATGAGTACACCTCTATTCAAGCTACAAAACTCTCAGCAAGTGCAAGTTCCAATTGGGCCGATGACATGAGCAAGAGCCAAGAAGTTCCAAGCAGAATTTAATGGATTTATACAAGAAGTTTCGGCTCAAGCAAGTGCATACAAGTGCTAGAAAGTGCATAAGGCCTATGCAAAGCCCATGCACGTGATAAAGGCTATTTTGGATGCTTGACATGCACATAAACTTTTGGATGCATGCACACTTGAAGAATCAACCTATTTAGACTGTGCATCTACTTATTTAGGATGTGCAACTATTAGTTATTCCATTAGATATTATTTGGTTAGATTCTTTCTTATTTAAATGAGTATTTCGGCTAGAATAAGTCTACTTTATGCATGAGAATTTCGACTAGCATGTTAAACTCCTTTTTAGGAGTTAGTTAGTTTAGAAATATTATAAGTCCTTGGAGCCTATATAAAGAGACTCCTAGCTCTATGTTGAACACACCTTTGACATCTTTGATAATAAAAATTTGAGAGTTAGATACTCTTGTATTTTTGTTAATTGCTGGATTGCTTAGCTTGAGTGAAACCTATCACTTATCAAATGGATCTTCCATCTCTATTTGTGGCGTGACTCAACTTGCTGACTAAGATTCTTGAATTTTATTGCTTGGGTTGCGGTCATCTATACCAAGGTTCTTGCAAGGCTTGATTTGTGGGTTGAGGTCTCTTTCATCCAAAGTAGCACGATTCATTGTGATTCTCTAGCCGAGGATCATATCATCTGATAATAAATAAAAAGTTGAATATGCATCTAACAGATATTGTAATAGCCTATTTATATGGTTCACTTGATGGTGACATTTATATAAGAATCCCTAAATGATTAAACATACCACAAGTATTAATGTGAATCTCAGTGGAAAGATTCACAAACTCGGACCATTGTTATTTTAGAATGGAACTGATCATAACTCACAAAAAACCCACAAGAACTAAGGCACGAATTTGACCTTAACCCACCGCAAGAAACTTATGAACATTGATCCTAAGTCGTATTATACCACAAACAGAGATGGATGATCTGCTTGATAAGTGAAAAGTTTATTCTAGCTGAGCAACACACTAGCTCAAGCAAGAACACACAAGAGCATCAAAACTCTCACAATTAGCCAAATGCTAAGTATTCTGAATATCAAAAGTGGTCTACGTTTTATTGCATAAGGATACCTTTATATAGGCTCCAAAGTCTCAAAATATTCCTAAATAATCTAACTCCTAAAGAAGAAGTTCAAGGCTGGCCAAAGCTCTCCTTCCTAATTTAAAGGGACTTTGGCCGAAATATTCAACTAAGTAGGAAAAACAATCTAAATATAGATAACTAACAGAATATCTTTTAAATATCATGTCCTAAAACATAGTAGATGCAATTCCTAAAATTTAAGGATGCAATTGCGTGCATCTCAAACTTTCAATTTAGCTTCCAAAACGTGCATGGGCCTCCCTTGGGCTTCTTGGACATCCTTGCTCTTGCATAAACTTGTTTGACTCCACACACTTTGCATAAGCCCATTAAACTCTTAAAATCTCTTGGCCCTTGCCCTTGTCATAGGCCCAATTGGAACTTGAACTTGCTAACCAAATTCACATCATTCCCCTCCTCTTGAAAGGGATTTGTCCTCAAATCCTTGCATATGTCATGTATTCTTGAATGAATAAGACTGCTAGAACATGGCTTAATCTTGGAATGTTGTGGCTGTACTTGATATCATCCACTCCAACTGAATAAATACTTTGAGCATAATAAGCATGAAGAAATCTCCAATTTGAAAACCAAGAACTTCCTTGTTCGCACAAGCCTTTCATTAACTTCAAACTATCCATAAGTTAACCAAAGTTGAGCCTCCAACATAATCATACTTGTTAACTCCTAAGAAGTCAATATGATTAACATGTTCAATATAATCTGGAGACATGTAAGATATGGGTTGAACCTCTTCCTTGGCAATAGCAACAACAAGTTCTTCATGTTTACTAACAATAGTAATCATGCGCCTCTTTATGGGAATAACTTCCATATCTTCAAATTCGTCAAACAAATCTCTTATGTAGAGAAATGACATGTCAAGCTTATGAAAACAATCTCCATCAAATAAATCAACGGAAAATTCACCAAACTCCTCCCATGTCAAAACATCTTCAACAATCTGATCAGAACAACATACCTTCTCCTCAACTTTGGACTTAGCTTGAAAGATGTCCTCTTGATGTGCTTTACCAACTTTTTTTGAATGCAACTCAATTTTTCTATCCAACAACTTAATTTCCTCCCAATTATCTTCATTGTCCAGAGTAGTAAGCCTATGTCTTCTTTTAGCGACAACTTGCATATGACTTGGAATCTTACCCTCAATTTTATCAAGCTGTTTATGAAATGTCCTCATCTCCTCCTTGAACACGCGCTCCATCTCACTCGCAATGATCTCTATAAGACTTTGTGCATAACAATCTTTCAACTTTCTACGTGAGTAATTGTACAACATGATCTTGCACTTTTTTAACTTTTTTTCAATTTTTTTCAGCCTCCTCTTCTTCTTTTCTAGGCTGTCTCTTCTTCTTTCCTTCTTTTTTTCGGATTTTCCTCTTTTTTTTTCTTTTTTTTTCTAGAGCTAAAAGAACAAACTACAAACTGAATACAAATGGAATAAAAATGAAAATTAAAGGATAGATAAACCTAAAGTAACAAGTCGTAGCTCTGATACTAAATGATATGAATCTTAGCGGAAAGATTCAGAAACTTGGACCATTATTACTTTAGAATGGAATAGATCATAACTCACAAAGAACCTGCAAGAACTAAGGCACGAATTTGACCTTAACCCACCGCAAAAAACTTATGAACATTGATCCTAAGTCGTATTATACCACAAACAGAGATGGATGATCTGCTTGATAAGTGAAAAGTTTATTCTAGCTGAGCAACACACTAGCTCAAGTAAGAACACACAAGAGCATCAAAACTCTCACAATTAGTCGAATACTAAGTATTCTGAATATCAAAAGTGGTCTGCATTTTATTGCATAAGGATACCTTTATATAGGCTCCAAAGTCTCAAAATATTCCTAAATAATCTAACTCCTAAAGAAGGAGTTCAAGGCTGGTCAAAACTCTCTTTCCTAATTTAAAGGGATTCTAGCCAAAATATTCAACGAAATAGGAAAACAATCTAAATATAGATAACTAACAGAATATCTAGTAAATATCACGTCCTAAAATATAGTAGATGCAATTCCTAAAATTTAGGGATGCATGTCTAAGATAAGCTGAAATTCATGTGCGCATGCATCCAGGAGATTGCGTGCATCTCAAACTTTCAATTTAGCTTCCAAAACGTACATGGGCCTCCCTTGGGCTTCTTGGACATCCTTGCTCTTGCGTAAACTTGTTTGACTCCACACACCTTGCATAAGCCTATTAAACTCCTCTTAAAATCTCTTGGCCCTTGCCCTTGTTATAGGCCCAATTGGAACTTGAATTTGCTAACCAGATTCACATCAAGTATGTGATTCAAGTAAAAAAGGAATATACTCGATCAAGTTATGTCAATTATTTTATGGGTTGAAATGATGAGGGCACATGTGGTACAATCGTCTTAGTGACTACTTATTACAAGAAGGTTATAAGAATGATCATATTTGCCTATGTGTTTTTATATGGAGATATGATTTTGAATTTGTTATAATTGTAGTTTATTTTGATGATCTCAATATCATTAGAACTCCTATAAAGCTTAAAAAGTAGTTGATCATTTGAAAAATGAGTTTGAAATGAATGATTTGGGAAAAACAAAATTATGTCTTAAGTTGCAAATTGAACATCTTGAATGCTAGAATTTTTATGCATAAATCAGCCTATATATCAAAGGTGCTTAAATATTTCAATATAGATAAAACACACCTGTTGAACACTCCAATGGTTGTAAGATCGCTCGATGTGAAAAAAGGTCCATTTAGACCTCGAGAAAAGGATGATGAATTTCTTGGTCCTGAAGTGCCATATAGTGCAATAGGTCCATTAACGTATCTTGCCAGTCATACACGACCTAATATATCATTCCTTGTTAATTTACTAGCAAGATATAGTTTTTCACCTACAAGAAGGCATTGAACTGGAGTTAAACAAATATTCTGTTATCTTCGAGGCACAATGGATATGGACTTGTATTATCCAAATATCTCAAAAGCAGATATAATTGGATATGTAGATGTTGGGTATTTATTTGATATTTATAATGGTCGATCGCAAACTAGTTATGTATTTACATGTAGAGGTACGGCTATTTTACGGCGTTCTATGAAACAAACTATATCACCCAACTCATCTAATCATTCAGAATTTTTGGCTATTAATGAAATAAGTCGAGAGTGTGTTTGGTTAAGATCTATTGCCAAGCATATTTGAGAATCATGTGGATTGCCTTTTCAAAAAGGAATACCTACGACCTTATACGAGGACCATGTTGCGTGCATCACCCAATTAAAACAAGGTTATATTAAAGGTGATCAAACAAAGCATATTTGCCAAAAAAAACAAATTCGTGCACGATCTTCAAAAGGATGGGGAGATAATTGTTCAACGAATTCGTTCAAGTGACTATTTAGCAGATTTATTCACAAAATCTCTACGTGCTGTAGCTTTTGAAAAAATGTTCGTAATATTAGTTTGAAACGATTGAGAGATCTCAAAGTGATGTAGATATGATCAAGAGATGTTATTTTACTTTGTACTCTTTTTTTTATTTACGGTTTTGTCCGAATGTATTTTTCGAGTAACGTTTTAATGAGGCACGTTATTCAAATGACATTCAAATGAGAATATTATGAAATTATCTAATTATGGATGTCATTTTCCCATGATCTCTATCCATCACTCAAGATCATAAGTTTTTCTACTATTCTCTCATCGGCTTCCCCACTTCTCCATAAAACTAATTTAATAGATTTAGTGGATTATAGATTGGTTAATCTTTTGACCTATACATAGATCCTGTATTACTATTTGATGTACACATTTTCTGAGATATTAATGAAAAGTTTATATTTCTCTCACCCACTCTCTTTCTCTTTATTGTCTACATTCCATAAAATTCACACAAAAAAAAAATTTTAATCTTTTAATTATTCTGTCACTTTTATTTATTTCAAACTATAAAACTTCCAAAGTCGAACAAGCTCACCATCCGAGTTCAGCTTACAAGTTCATCATAATTTTGAAGGGAAACTGCAATAGTCTTTTGGGTAGAACAACAATACCCATCTACGTACTCAAAATGGCGCCTCCTCTTTCCGGTTGAAAAAGCAGCCACTAGGACTACCATCGGGTAGCAACGCCAACCTCACGGCGCTCTCCGCACCTTCCTCTACGGACAAGACTCCCGTGTTGAAGTTTATGTCCGTGTTGACGAATCCCGGGCACACGGCATTGATACAGATAGACGGGTACTTCTTCGGGGAGATGCGCGTGTATGCGTTCAAAGCCGCCTTGGACATTATGTACGCAGAGAGAAATGCAGGCCAACCTTTTGTCTGGAGTGAACCTTCCTTAAAATCTTGCAGATACTTGGAAACCACCTCATCTATTTTCTCCTCTGTCAGGTTGTCTGCATCTTGTAGTGCCTCTTTAGCCCAATGGTTGGAAACATGCTGAACCAAAACGAGGACATTAGATCATAAGCAAGTTGGAAATTGGCGAATCGGGCACCTGTTTTGTACCTTCAGTAATCCCATGGATGAGGAGACATTGACTATCCGTGGTGAATCGGATAATTTGAGCAGGGGTAAGAATGCTTCGATCATTCGTTTGGCTCCATAGTAATTTATGCTTAGGCATTCTTCAGCTAACTCACAGTTTTCGACCATCACTTCTTGCCAATTCCTCTTGGCTCCTTCCTGCACCAATGCGAAATCAGCTTCAGACGAAAACAACCCAAGTTCTATTCCACAACAACCATCTGCAAATGTATTTAGAGGTACTCACCTTACCGAAGCCCATTTCTCTTAGAGTTTCGCCATTTACATTATCGGCCGGTTTCACGCCACTGATTCCTGCATTATTAACCTGAAAAAACGCATCAGGGGACTCTTAACATCTCGGCAAAGTTTAGCTTGATAAAATTCAAGGACTTGTCTTGTTCTTTTAGGATCATAGATGGTCAACACCAATGATTTCACTAGAAGCCAACACCATGCGGTATGGAGCTGACTGGGCGCAGGCAACGTGACCCCAGAAGCTCCAATCGGATAACATATACCGCAACCGCACATACACAACGACACGCCATTTTTCAACGGCACACATTGTGATGTGCCATTGAAGACTGATGGGTCGTCATGTGGATATGCCGCTGTTCATTCATGTTGTCTCCAACAACAACAAATCAAAACCCCACAAGGTATATGTATGTATGTATGTATGTATGTATGTATGTATGTATGTATATATGTATGTTAAAATCATCGTATCAAATACAAAACCTTATGACAACAATAGAGGTACGAGATCAACCCGCTCCGATTACAATACAAGTATAAACAATTCCACCAGCACATGAAACTAAAGATGCTTTAATTTTTACGATACATAATTAAGACACAAGTGCGTACCAGGATGTCAAGTTTCCCGAACTGGTTCTTGACGAAATCCGCAAGAGAAACAACACTCGCTTGGTCAGCTACGTCAAGTTGATGGAACAGAACACGACCAGAGAGGCCACGTTCTTTGAGCTTATCAACGGCTTCGAGGCCCCTCTTCTCGTCTCTAGCAGTCAACACAACCACCACTCCGTTGGCAGCCAACTGCTCACATATTCCGAAACCGATCCCCCTGTTCCCTCCAGTAACTACTGCATACCTGCAAAAGCAACAGGAAAGCTCGACAAGGAATTGACGGGTTCGGGTTTAATCCTTCGCAGTTGTAATTACATAGTATAAACACTAGATGAAGATGGTTACCTAGTCTTGGTCGCTGCCGCCATTCCTGAAGGACCTCTCAAAACTGATGAGTTGGTACTTACTTGTTAATAGTGAAGACGTGTTTAGAGTGGGCTCTTCTTTTATTGTCTGTTTTATTCGTGCGGTGCATGTGTGTACATGTGTTTGATTTTGACAATCATTTGTGTGATCGAGTAGATACGGGCAGAACAAAAAAAAAATTTCCAGACGAATCGAATGGTATATAATTTTTCTTAATTCATATCTAGATATACACTATAACAGTTAATCTAATTTTTTTTTTGAGTGGAAATATGTATCTTCATTCAATTAAATAGTAACCTCAGTTACATCGTTACGCAAAGCGTTTACAATATCAACCGGAGGGGTGACAAAGTAGTGAGCGAACTCACTAAAAGGGCCTAACATCTTCGCTAAGTTATGCGCCGGCACATCAGCAGATCGGCGGACAAAGCTGAATCGGACCACCTCAAAATTCATAAGAGTTAATCTAATTTGAATTGAATAAAATGTTCAAAATGATAATTTCCTAACACGTACTTAATATTTGTATTTTTATGGATTAAAATAGGAAATCTCTTATTAAAATAATATCTATTGCTAGTTGTTATCGGTACAACCGACAAATTTAATGATAATTAAGAGATGGGGACGCATCCTGTATTCTTTATAGTCATGATGGATCATGTATTCTTTATAGTCATGATCAAGGTTTTCAAATACGTGGTTCGACCGACGGTCCGACCAGTCGGACCACATTTTGGGCACAAGTCTAGATCGGTATTGGGCTAAAAACTGGCCTTTGGTTCAACCGGAGGATTTTTTATTTTTCCGGGAATTTTGGCCAAAATCCGGTTGAACCGGGCGATCCGACTGGAATTTTGTATATATATATTATTTTTTAAATCAAAATAACCTATTTACCTATATATTTCAATAAATTATACTAAAATAATCCGGTTAATATGGTCAGTCCGACCGGTCGACCAGGGATATGGACCCATTTCCGGGTCGACCTCCGGGTCGGTATTCAAAACCTTGGTCATGATGGATCCTGTATTCTTTATAGTCATGAAAAATGAATCAAAATTTACTTTTTTTGTTTGTATAGATAATTAACTAATTATTTTTTAATTTAAATAAAAATCATGTTTTTTATTAATAAATTGAAAGATAGCAAATTATTTGAACATAACACAATCAATTATTTTATCATAATTTTAAAACTAGCCAAACTATAATCACAAACAATTTAATCTTAATAAAACAAATATTTTTATTATTATATATAACAAACAGTGAGAGTAGGGAGGCTACTCAGCGTTGGATCAAACATATTTGAATGATTTGCTCTAATAACTTTAAATGATTTGTTCTGAAATATTTCGAATGGTTTGTTCTAATATGTTCAAATGGTTTCATCATGTATGTACTAAATTATATTAAATAATTTAATACATACATGACCAAACCTTTGAATGCACATGACCAAACTATTTTAATATATATGCATAAACTATTTGAACATACATGATCAAACTATTTGAACATATACGATCAAAATATTTGAACATTCTTAGCCAAACCATTTGAACATATATGGCCAAATTATTTAAACCTACATGCATATACTATTTGAGTATACATGGCAAAACTATTTGAACATTTATGGCCAAACAATTAAAACATACATGACCAAACTATTTGAGCATAAATAGCCAAACCATTTAAACACAATTAACCAAATTATTTGAACGTACATGACCAAACTATTTAAACATGAAACTATTAGAAGACAGTTAACCTTTTTGACCTTACCACCAATCTCTCGGCTTTTTAATATTCCCTTCCTTTTTTTAGTTCTGTGAAGGCTTGAAGGCTTTACACTGGTTCCTCTCGAAGGCAGCCCTCCGATCGGGGCACGCTACCCACCGTTGTTGGGGTGGCCACAGTACAAGTAGGGCTAGTTCTGCTGTGGGTAGCTGTAACATGGGATCAAGTGGTTGACGACATAGTAAGGCTGAAGCCGAGTTGGAGGAGGTAGGTCTCGTTCGTCGTTGGTGCTAGAGGGGGGATGGGGTCGGAGTAATAGAAGTCGGGAAATGGGTTTATTCTCCGCTTGGAATTGGTTCTAGATGAAGCTCTCATTTTTAATAGAAATAGGAATTAGGGAGGGAGAGAGAGAGAGAGAAAAAGAGACGCAAAGAGAGGGAGGAGGATGAAAAGTATACAGAGGGAAAAACAGGACAATTCTATTAGGGGTGGACAAACAAACCGAAATCCGTAAATCCGAATTGAACCGAACTAAAAAATCCGATCCGAACTGGAACTGAAAAAATGGTTCGGATTGGGTTTGTTTTTTTAACAAAAATTGGTTTTCGGGTTTGGATCGGGTTCAAGCCCACAGATCCGTTTGGACCCGACCCGAACTGAAATATAAACATATTAGTTTCGGGCTTTTAAAATTCTAATATTGTATGGACCTTTTAATGAAATAGCCCACCCAATTATAAGCTATTGATATTCCTTTATGGCTGCGGCAGGCTATAAAAGATAAGTTATTAAGTTATTGAAATAGTCACGCTGCCCACGCCCCAATTTCCTTTATCACCCAATTCTGAGATAAATTCATAACCCTAAACTAAACCACGACACTGCGACATCCTCAACCTCTCGGCGACGATTCTTGACATCGGAGGCACGAACCATGGCAACAAAGCTTGCAGCTCAACTTTCAGGACGCGGGCCTCACCTCTCCGGAGCTCTGCCACATGATTGCTGTTGATTACACTTCATTATGGTAATTTTCGGGTATAAATGGTTTGGGTCGGGTCTGACCCAGACCCAAATTTCGGGTCCGGATCGGATCCGAAGTTAAAATGGTTCAGTTCGGGTCTTAAATTTGACGATTTTCGGGTTCGGATTCTTTGGATCTGGTTCGGATCGGACGGGTTGGGTCAATTGTCCACCCCTAAATTCTATATCATTTTGTACATACAAGACTTAATTCAGTCCCTAAGAGATGTATTTTTCGTCTTACCAACAAGTGAAAAGAATGTGCTTCCAAAATATCAAGCGCAAACCAAATACAAGTGCTTTCAAATACGATGTAATCGGATAATTTCGATCCAAATGTCATGAATATTAAATTATCATAGGAAATACGAGATGGGAAATTTTGGTTTTGGCTAGCATAAGCTGTAGTAGTCCGAAGTCTTTAATCAGGCTGTAACAACACAAATGACTAAATTAAAAATAACCACACGCTCCTCCCTTGCTAGTTGTAACTCCTCCTCCCACCCTCTTTAAGAGTGTCGCCCATAGAATCAGAGCACCTGGCTAGGAACTGCAGCGTCGGAATCTTTCCAATAGGTTCGCTCCCAGAAGTGGCCCAAAAAAAATTAGGCTCGCGCTCAAATGTGATCCCATCTTTCCTCCGGAACTTGCTCCAAATAATTGTTGCATTCATTTGAAAACTAGATTGATCCACAAAATAAATTTAGCTTATGCACAAAACTAGGGTAAGCAGAGATGCAAATAAAACATCATCTCATTGGAGGCAAAACTTCTAGTTTCTCTACAAATCAATTTACTTTGAAATCCATGAAGCTTCTTCATTCTTCGGAACCAGAAATGGGCAACCCTTCCTTGGACCATGCGTATAGACCTCCTTCCAAGTGGAACACATTAGTGTAACCATTGAGGACCAGCAGGTATGCTGCTATGAGCGATCTGCAATGAACAGCAAATGTCAGTCATCCTTGCAGCCAACAATATCATGTAA
The DNA here is from genome assembly GCA_012979155.1 of Hypericum perforatum. Taxonomy (NCBI): domain Eukaryota; kingdom Viridiplantae; phylum Streptophyta; class Magnoliopsida; order Malpighiales; family Hypericaceae; genus Hypericum; species Hypericum perforatum. The sequence continues at coordinate 53,300 of SOPF01025747.1, forward strand.
AGGTTTGAGAAACTTTTTCGGGTTTTGCTCGTTGCGGCGCGAATCAATGACACAAGAGATCATGTAATTTTGGATTATTCGAACCAAAGAAGTAGAATGACCTGGACTGGTTGCCTTCTGGGAGATTCTGCGTTGGCTTCATTGTTCCTCCGGATGAGCAAGCTACTATGATCTTGGCTTTCTTATCAATTTTCGACTCCACAGCTGATGCAACAAACTATAACCTTTAGCTTTCAAGGAATGAGGAAGGACAGCAAAAAATATAAATAATGGTTGGATGAGTGGTACTTTGGATGAACTCAGGGTTCTCTTCTGTTCCAGCAAAGATGCCGAAGAACGCAAATGCTGCACGCCTAGCAATGTCCCAAGCTGTCCACTCCTTTATGAGTCGATAGACTTGTACATTGATCGCACCAGGTGGATGAGCCTGCGCCACGAATGCAGCAGTTCAGCATCTAAATTGTTGTTCATCCTCCATTCTTCTGTTAGTATAGGCAATAACACACACACACACTAACCTCTTTGAACTCTGCTTCGGGCCTTACATCGAGAATCACAAAATTATTTTCTTGTTGAAGGCGGTATGCTTCTTTCACATCCACACTTCGGACCTGCATAACTTGAGCTGTCAAATATCGATATCACTCTTTCCCATACCAATTCAAGGCCAAAAAGGACACATACATTTTGAAGGTGGGGTTGTTGGGATTACCATATTGCTAGTTGCAACCGTGGTGGACTCTTTTCAAAAAGTTAAAATTGTATTACTCCGAAAGGGTTACACCAAGAGAACAAAGATACACTTCACCGCATATAATAAATCCATGAAGTTAAAACAAACAGATCACCTAAATTAAACGCCTACAACAATCACATTCACACCACATGTAGCAAAGGGAAGCTACCACTCTATTAGACCTTAAAATCTGATCTCTATAGCTGCTTTCTTAATGGCATTGAGAAAATTAGAAGGTGGACTTGTTCATAAGTGTGTAAAACCCGCCAACTTATTGTCTTAAGATTTGGGTTGGACATAGAGAATCTAAAATGGTATCAAAGCTAATTGCTCATACGAGTCTTGTAACCCTCTAGTGTTCCCCACACGATGGACTTGTCAGAGTCAAAGTGTGTGCAAACTTCGGCCTGATGCCTCTAATCCACTCTGAATATCAGAGGTTCAACAATAAACAAACTTATGGGGTAATAGCATCTTCGTTATTCAACTATGAGCATGCATGAACTTAAAAAGGATATAAGGGAGATGGGCTATGTACCTTCTTTTGTTGTAGAACTTCTCTCTTAATTTTCCAGTCTTCCTCAGCTGTTTCCAGAAAGGGAATCATTAAATCATATAAATTCACATTTCTCATCTTCTTATGCCCCAGCTGGAAAAAAATGACCATAGTGAAAAAGACCAACATGGTTTTTTTGCAGGTTTGGTGGCTGCGCTTAGAACTTTCAGCCTCCTTGAAGGTGAACAAGATGACCAACTTCTACTCAAATCTCTTCTTGATCCTGACGAGAACGTTTCTGTACAAAAGTGCTGGCTATTGCCAAGGGATAAAAATAGAGGTGTGTGATGGAAATTGGCATATACAGTGGATGATGATGGAGAGCTGATCGAAGCAAGTGTAGCCATGTTCAGAAGTTGAGAGACTATCTCTCTCTCTCTTTTACAAAGTGAAACTGCTTTGGGAGTTTTCTCTCTTGTGCTCGTGGAAGGGAAGAAAGTTTAGATATTTTCGTCTTCTCGAGAATCTGAACTTGTGGCTCATGTTCTTAATTGTCTTCGCCAATTCGGATGAGGACATCACTCACTTTATCCATTTTGTAATAATGCTAGGATAATTGCTTATTGGTACTTGTGTTTTCAATACTATTTTCCAGTAGACAACAAACCACGTGACTTATGTTGACATGTTTTTTTTTCAAAACCAGTGCAACAGAAAAAAAATGTTTGACATGGTTGGGATACTAAAGGAAAAATATGTGGATTCGTGTATCCGAAGCCGTTAAGGAGTGTATAGATCAGGCACTGAACCAGACGTGAGATTACCTTTTAATTTTTTTTTTTAAATCTAAACCAGACTAGACCATAATATTGAATCTATTTTGGTCTGGATCTAATGATCAAATGCTTTGGTCGTATCTCAATTTTTTTTAAAATGGTTCTTAGTTCTCATATTTGGTTCCATCATTTGCTCACTCCTAGTTAAATGATCCAAATTACGTAATGGAAGTGAAACACATAAATGAGACCAAACAGAGAGAGGACAAAGACCTCTCCGTGACTTGATAATTTGTAATATAAAAATCTTGTTTACATCTTTACGACCTTAAAAAAATATATATTTCCGACTTCTGCTGTTTAACCTTTTGTGTGAGTCGGGAATTCTGTAACGTACTTCGTTATGCAATATTAGTATTGATTTCTCTAGCTCCGAGTTATTATCTAAATAAAGAGAAGATCCCAAAGACAGACAATTCATAGATTTCGTGATGCTTGCACTTGAATGCGTCATAGATGAAAGTGTCGATAGACCAGATATGACCAATGTTAGCATGAGGCTTGCGGGAATTTATCGGTCAACGGCAAATAGTTAGAGTATGTAGTCGAACCGGCAGAAAATAAAATTTTCCTTGAGGTGCATTGGACGATTCAATTTTTTTATGCAGTATTTAAACTGTATCAAAATTTTGATGAGACTCACGGCTATGAATATGCAAATTCCTATTTGAGAAATTTTTTGTTTTCCTATCTGAAAATTACACGTATTGCGAAAGTGTGAAATGATTTTTCTTAGAATTGTTAAATAATTCATTTTCTACTACATAAAAATTACATTAATTAGTATATATTTATTAAAAATTGAATAAATTTTTTTTGTAAATTCATCAAAACGTTTTACCTATCGTAGTCTACAAGATCCAAATCATGGCATTGAAGTGATAGCTTGTAAGAATATTTTATGGAAAAATCTTTTCATTAGAGAAAATATTTTTTCATATAATATGATCCATATATAGGTAGAATTGACCTATAAATTTTGTGGACAGAATCACACTCAATTCATAATTATTTACTAATTAAAATATTGTGAGATTCTTAAGTTGGTAATAGCCTATATCATGATATTACAATATTCTCTAATGATGATTGTTAGAATCTCCATATCCAACCCAATACCTTAAGGCAATGGGTAGGTGGATCATCCACACTTATAAATTTGCCCAACCCACTTGTTCTTTCTGATATGGTATTCTCTCTAACACGTCCCCTCAAACGAAGCCCATTGGGCTGAAGTTTGCACGAGCTTTATTGTCTCTCGTGCTTTTTAAATGGGGGTCATGTCTGCACAACGGGCCATGGGCTTCACAATGGGCTCAGGATCAACCTGCTCTGATACCATGTTAGAATTTCCATATCCAACCCAAAACCTTAAAGTAATAAATTTGTGGATTTTCAATACTTCTAAACTTACCTATCCCACATGTTTTAACTGATGTGCGCAACACTCTCAACACCCCCTCAAACAAGACCCACATCGGGTCGAAGATTGCACTCACTTTGACTTTACCAAAGTGTGAGAAATAGGGGTCGTGTAAGCTCAACAATGGGCACGCGATCATCCCGCTTTGATACCATGTTAGAATTTCCATATCCAACCCAAAACCTTAAGGCAATAGGTAGGCGGATCATCCACACTTATAAACTTGCCTAACCCACTTGTTCTTTCGATGTGGTATTCTCTCCAACAATGATAATGAATTACCTACAAATACAATAATTGTGTGAACCCCTAAACTTACTCACACATTCAAAATACCAACACTAACAAAGGGTGAGAGCAAAAGTTTAGAAGAGCCACAAAAACTTGCTGAAATCAAAATCAAAATTTGATATCTTTGCTTTGCTAATTACATGTTCATAATGTATAGAATACGTCCACATCATGTATAAACTCCATTATAGCTAACCTCGTTTAAAATGCTAGGACTTTGTCATCTTAAAAGACCATCATGATGGCCGACTGCTTTAAGCTACCTTTTATATAGGTGACTTGAGGAGGCCAAGATGTCATGGACACAAATGTTGCCCAAAGGCTATGAGCCTAACGTAGTTTCTTACAGTTCAATGATCAATGGCCTTTGCACTTTTGGTTTGGTTGAGGAGGCGATGGAATTCTTTAATGAGATGCTCTATCGGAGACCTCATTGTCAACTTGATGTGCTCACCTACAACATACTTTTTACTGCTCTATGCGAGCAAGACAGCCCTGGCCATGCTATTGATCTTTTGAACAAAATGTTGGCGAGGGGTTGCAACCCTGACCTTGTCACTTGCAACATATTTATCAAAGTGTTGAATGAGAAGCTAAATCCATCTCAAGATGGGACAAAGTTTCTCGACAAACACGTGGTTTGATTACTGAAGTGGGAAAGAACTGTAGGTGCTTTGTCATTAGTCCAAGTCATGTTGCAGAAGTTCTTGGCTTTAAGTACTCCACTTGGTTGTTAATTATTAATGATATATGCAGACCAAATCAGACTCAAATCAACAATTCAACAGTGTTGGAACAACCTAAATTCTTAATCTTTTGGTCTGCATGCGTATTATTGATATATAGGATTGTACGCGACTTGTCCACACATCAACATTCTCTATTGATGCTATAGCACGCTATAAAATCACCACCTCACATACGCTATATCACTACTAAATGCCACAAAAGGTAGCTATCGTAGCGACCGCTATAGCATCTTGTCACAGACTAAGTATCGAGCAGGTAGTGGGTGCATTGTGGACGATCGATCATTTAAGTAAAAAAGAGCTAGAAATCTGAGTTGGCAATTATAATGCGCTCGCAGCACGTGATTCGTTTCAAGAAACCAAGACTGACATATCAGCACGCAGGAATATTAGAATATTAGTTAGATTTGTAAAACCATTGGATCACTGTTAGATTAGAATGGTTAGTGGACAATTACATATATAGTCGCAAACTCATTGTAATTCATCATTCAACTATTATCAATACAAGTCTACTTTCTCTCTCCTATTTTCTCTCTCTCTATTCTTCTTCTTCTTCTTCCTACTTCCGATCACTTTCGATCAGTTTCTGGCAAGGTCCGTGACATCTGGTATCAGAGCTTGCATCTGCCATGGATACACGCTTAAAAACTTCCGTCGACAAGTAGTTTAAAAGGGTTGATGACCAACTCAGGAAGATGGAGGATAAATTCTCATCGATCCTGCAAGAAGTTGTTAACAACAAGGTGGAGACCCAAGAAAGGTTTAAAAGGATGGAGAAATCCTACGAATTATTGATAGCGATGTAGCAAGATATACACCAATAGGTGCAACCAGAATACCAAGAATGGGGGATTTTAGGTATGCCACCTGTATAGATGGAGTCATCAGAGCGGGAAGCATCCCATAAGACGTCCATTACTCAGATGCTTCCAAGAAGGGAGAACGCACCTTCTTTAAAGTTAGACTTCCCTATTTTTATTCTGGCGAACCCAAGGGCGTGGCTACGTACATGTGGGAAGTTCTTTTCTGTCTATAAGGTTGAGGAGGATAGGAAGTTAGAAATGGCAACTCTGCATTTGGATGAGGAAGGGGAAATTTGGTATAATTATTGGCTTTTACAATGGAAATCTTTGAACTGGAAGGCGTTTGGTGATGGGTTATGTGGTAAGTTTGGTGTTTATGCTTTGAGCAATGTAGTGGAGGAATTCAATCAACTTCGACAATCAGGTAATGTGGGAGATTATGTACAGAAATTTGAGGAACTTCGTGGGTTGATGTTGCGAGATAACCCAGCCTTGACCGAGCAATATTTTGTATAGTTGTTTGTTGGTGGGTTATCGGATGTGATCAAACTATTGGTTAAGACATATGAACCTGCTAATTTGGATACTGCCATTGTTAAAGCACAACTATTAGAGCTTTCTCATAAGGCTTCTCAAAGAATCCAAGGGAGCAGGGTCACTACGGGAACCAGATTTCAAGGTTCGTCATCGGGAGGTAATGGAGCAACTGAAGGTTCTAAGTCTGGTCAAATAATTCATCGAGCACCTTGTGATCAGGTAACTCATTGAACATATTAGGGCAAAAGAAGCGGGAACCCTTTAGTTATACTTGCGGCTTTGAACCATGGACTAAGGCTCACGTTTGCAAGGGCAAGAAGGAAAGGGTTCATTTGTTGGATACTGAGGATGGATAACTTAATTCACATGAGTTGGAAGAGGATGACTTGTGCAAAGAAGCTGATCTGGTAGAACTATCTATGCATGCCATCAATGGCAGCATTGGTAGTGGAACTCTGAAGCTATGAGGTAGAATTAAGAATCGAGAAATCTTGATTCTACTTGATACTAGAAGTACTGCGACATTTGTTAACTCCAAGCTAGTGGAGGAAGTACACTTAGACGTGTTGAGTACTGATGGTATGACTATTTCATTGGCTGATGGGTCAAGAGTTTCGTGTAGTCGAGTATGTCCTATAGTCTCATGGGAAATGAGTGGTAGTGGCTTCAAATTTGACTTCAAGGTGTTAGAATTAGGTACTTATGATTTGATATTAGGAACAGATTGGATGCAAGAGTGCAACCCAATTCTGTTCGACTTTGTGAAAGCTGAAGCTACAATTCGTAATCATGGTTGAGAGATTGTGTTGAAGGGTTATCGCAGCAGCAAACAAGAAAGGATTGTAGAGTTAAGTTCATTGACAGCATCTACCTTGGATCAGGAGTTGGTCAAGAATCAAATTCATGAATTCATGCTGTTATCATGAACTGCAGAAGATGAGTTGACTGCTATAAATTGCTCAGCTGCACTCCAGTTGAAAGAGGAGTTTGGAGCAGCTTTTGGACAGCTATTCCAACGACAACTTTCTGACTTGTTGCAGAAATTTCAAGTCATATTCCAAGAGCCAACTTCGCTACCACCTATTCGGAGTTGTGATCATGGAATTCTATTAATTCCAGGAGCTTCACCTATCTCTATTCGACCTTACAGATACCCACATTTCCAAAAGGAGGAAATTGAGCAACAAGTTGGAACATTGCTCAAATCTGGGTTTATCAGGGAAAGTGAGAGTCCTTTCGCTTCTCCTGTGCTCTTAGTAAAGAAAAAAAATGGGACATATCGAATGTGTATCAACTACAGACAGCTCAACCAAAAGACAATGAAAAACAAGTATCCAATACCTATAATTGATGACCTCTTAGATGAGTTGCAAGGTGCAATAGTGTTCTCAAAGCTGGACTTGCGTGCTGGCTACCACCAGATACGAATAAAAGAAGCTGACATCTTCAAGACTGCTTTTAGGACACACCATGAGCACTTCAAGTTCAAGGTAATGCCTTTTGGCCTTACTAATACCCCTACTACTTTTCAGTCAGTGATGAATAAGACTCTTGCACCATATTTGAGGAAGTTTGTTTTGGTATTTTTTGACGATATACTGGTGTATAGTGCGACTGCAAGTCAGCATTTGGATCATCTGCAAAAAGTTTTTGTGTTGTTACAACAGGATTAGTTTTTCATTAAGTTGTCTAAATGTGATTTTGGTATGCCATCTGTGGATTACTTGGGCCATGTGATATTTGGAGAAGGAGTGAGGACGGATCCAAAAAAGTGGATGCTATAAGAATATGGCCAGTTCCAAAGAGTGTGAAGAGTTGCGTGGTTTTCTTGGTCTCACAGAGTACTATAGGAAGTTTATCCAAGGTTATACATTAGTAGCTAAGCCTCTATTTCATCTGTTGAAGAAGGATGGTTTCTATTGGGATGATGCAGCTACTAAGGCATTTGAAAACCTGAAGCACATGATGACTAAAGCACCTATTTTGGCCTATCCAGATTTTTTTAAAGCATTTGTTCTTGAGATTGATGCTTCAAATAGAGATTTGGGGGCTATTCTTTCACAAAAGTGTCGACCTATTGCATTTTTGAGTCAGGCATTGGGTCCAAGAAATGCGGGATTGGCTGTGTATGAGAAGGAACTTCTGGCTTTGTTGTTAGTTGTTAACAAGTGGAGACATTATTTAGAGGGTGGCACCTCTGTCATTCGGACGGATCATCAGAGTCTCAAGTATCTGTTGGAACAGAAAGTACATTCCAACTTACAAAAGAAGGGCATATCGAGATTGATGGGATTGAATTTTGTGATTGAGTATTGATGTGGTGTGGAGAACAAAGCTGCAGATGCCTTATCACGTGTACTGCTACCAGGGGAAGAGAGTTCTGCCATTAATGTGGTTGTGCCCTCTTGGTATTCTCAGGTAGAGAGCAGCTATGAAGGGGATGTTGAGCTGCAGACTCTCATTCAGTCCATATTACTTCACCCTGACAGCTCATCTCATTATACCTTTCATCAGGGTGTTCTTCGATACAAGCATCACATTGTGATTGGTTCAAATGGTTAATTGAGGAGGGATGTTTTCAACCAGCTTCACAGTGCAGCTGTTGGTGGTCATTCAGGAGTGTTAGTGACTTACAGACGGGTTAAGGCTCATTTCTATTGGAAAGGACTGAAGAATGACATAAAGCAATGGGTGCAAACTTGTGATACATGTCAGCATTGCAAATCTGAGCATATCGTGTATCCAGGTCTACTCCAACCATTGGAGGTACCTATAGGTGCGTGGAAGAGTATTGCATTAGATTTTATTGAAGGCTTACCAAAATCTGATGGCAAAGATGTCATCTTGGTGGTGGTGGATCATTTTACGAAGTATGGCCATTTCATTGCGTTAGCACACCCCTTCACTATACTTCAGATTGGCAAGATTTTACTTGATCATGTCTGCAAGTTGTATGGGTTGCCCGAGAATATCGTCTTTGACAGGGATCATATCTTCACCAGCAATGTGTGGCAGACACTTTTCAACCATTGGGGGGTGCAACTCAACATGAGTTTAGCATACCACCCTCAAATAGATGGTCAAACAAAATGTCTGAATCAATGTCTGGAGCATTACTTGCGTAGCACTTGCTTGAGAAAGCCAACTAGTTAGGAGAGATGGTTGTCTATGGCAGAATTCTGGTATAATTCTTGCTTTCATTCGTCACTCAAGTGCTCTCCATTCGAGGCTTTATATGGATATGCACCTCCTCTATTTCTGGGGTTGCGTGATGAGCAACCATCTGTTGCTACTGTTGGTGATCTCTTGACTTAGCAAGCTCAGATACTGAAGGTGTTGAAGGACAATTTGCAGCAGTCACAGGCCCGAATGAAAGTTTTTTCTGATAAAAGGCATTCTGAGAGGACATTAGAGATTGGAGATATGGTGTACTTGAAATTGCAACCATATCGCCAAGTCTCAGTAGCAGTATGGAAGAATCTCAAGCTTGCAGCAAGATACTATGGTTCTTTTGCTATCTTGGATCGTATTAGACAGGTAGCATACAAATTAGATCTTCCTCCTACATGCTCGATACATCCTGTTTTCCATGTCTCACTATTGAAGAAGAAGTTGGGACACGGAGTAACAGCAGTTAGTACTCCACTATTGACGAATGAAGTAGGGCAGTTAAAATTGGAGCCAGAAGCTATTGTTAGGATACGAGTTATCAAGCACAATAACCAAGCTTTGGTTCAAGTGTTAGTGCGATGGGCAAACCTTGAGGAGGAGGAGGAGTCTATGTGGAAAGACTGCTATGCTTTGTTGTTCAATTTCCAGTGCTCCGGTCCTTGAATAAAGCCTATGTTGCAATCCTTGAGGTCAAGGATTCTCTGAAGGAGGGAAAGATGTCACAGACCAAGTATCGAGTAGGTGGGGGGCACGTTGTGGATGACCGATCGTTTGAGTAAAAAAGAGCTGGGAAATCTGAGTTGGTAATTATAATGCATTGGCAGCACGTGATTCATTTCAAGAAACCAAGACCGACACATCAGCAGGCGAGAATATTAGAATATTAGTTAGATTTGTAAAACCGTTGGATCACCGTTAGATTAGAAAGGTAAGTGGACAATTACATATATAGTCCCAAACTCATTGTAATTCATCATTCAGCTATTATCAATACAAGTCTACTTTCTCTCTCCTATTTTTTCTCTCTCTCTCTCTCTATTCTTCTTCTTCTTCTTCTTCCTACTTCCAATCACTTCCGATCAGTTTTCGGCGAGGTCCGTAACACACCTGTTATAGCAATTTAGTGAACGCTTTTCACAATTATATGAGAAATTTCTTAAGTTCTCTTAATTTTTAAATGTATTTTTATTTATTGAGGACATAAAGATAATTTTTAGATCAAATTAAATACATAATAACTCAATAAAAAAACAAGAGTATCGTTCTAAACCAATAAAAAAATACAGCTAATTATTATGTGCAGTTTTATTAAGGAAAGATTAAACATCTGAAAAAAAAGAGGTCAAAAGTAATCGTGTGGTCAATATCTTTTCTCTCGCTATATTAATATAATAATATCGGAGATATTAATGTAATAATGGTGATTTTTTTCCTCTTAAATATCACAAAACCAGATTCACATTGGCTACCAATTTGACTCATTCGGTCACAACAATACCCATAGTAACAAAAGTCGCTCGGTAGGAATATTTTTTTCCCCTAGGGTTAGGGCTAACTCCTCATCTTTACGAGTATTTTCCCCTAACGTTAGGGTTAGTTCACACTTTTCGATTAGATCTTCACACATAATCTGTTCGTTGTCACGCATATTACACTAGCATCAATCCTAGGAAGAAAACACAGAAACGTTACTTAGATAAAGTCTAGCTTAGGAAAGGGTTGGGTAGTCTAGCTTAGGAAAGGGTTGGGTAGGGGAAAGAGAGTTTTCCTGCTTGGGGGTAAGAGTCCCAATAGGAGAGCGAGTGAGATGGAGGGAGAGCAGAGAAGGGGAAGGAGAAGGTAAACGAAAGAGTGATGAGAGGGGGTTGATTTTGAACAGTTACTTTCTCAGCCAATTGATGGGGCAAGGGCAAGGATTGTCTCCGAGTCCGTATAGATGAGTCTTCGAGAGCAATGGAAGGAGGAGGAAATCGTAGACCTCATGTATGGACTATCAATACCTGAGGCAATGGAAGAAGCGACATGGCTAGTTGGTACGATATGGACTGAAAAATCCTTCAACACTATGGCTTTATTATCGGTGATGACCAATGCATGGAAACCGAAGCACGGTTTGGAAGCATCGAAAAATGTCCCCAAACGATTCTTATTCCATTTTAATATAAGGAAAAATATACAGAGAGTCTTACAAGACCAACCATGGCACTTTGATGGATAAGTGGTGGTCCTAGAAGAAATTAAAGGTGATGTTCAACCCTCCAGCATAAGCTTGGCTAGTTCCTTTCTGGATCCGGGCTTATGATCTCCCTTTAGGATGGTACACATTGGAAATGGCCAAGTCAATCAGGAATCTGTTAGGTTCTTTCATGGAGTGGGGTGAGAAGGATAACACCCATGGTCAGTATATACGGATACTGATAGGACTGGATGTTCGTAAGGCACTTCCAAACTATAGACAAATCCATTTCAAAAAGGCACAATGGTATCCGTGTATTTTAAAGTGGAGAAACTACAGGCTTTTTGTTATGAATGTAGTCGTATGGGTCATATAGATAAAGACTGTGAAGAGGTGTCAACAAATGATCTCCCACCAGATTCTAGAAAGATGTTCGGGACATGGTTGAGAGCTTCTCCCTTTAAACCACGCCAGGTTATAGAGGAAGGATGGTCATCTAATCAGTGGTCGAGAGCTCGCAGACAGGTGGAGTTCCCTGAATATTTGTCCCCAAAGGGAATGACGGCAAACCAATTTACAGACAGGAGGTTGCACCATTTCCAAACATAACCCCAATCCCCGACTTACCTTCAATAAACCAAATACCACTCCCCAATGTTAAACCAGACAACCACTTGCCAAGGTTGTTAAAATCTAGATTTAACTCTTAAAATCTTAAGATTTTACGATTTAAAATAGGCAAAGAGAGATATATCCCTGCAAAATCAGAAACTGGGTAAAACATATGGAATCTCAGCTATAAATCTTAAAATTTTGAAATCTACGATTTAAAACGAGTTAGAATTTCCTAATTAAAGATTCTTTTTACTGAAAATAATATCAAACTATTACTTAATTCTGATATAGATATTAAATATTATAATATAAATTATCATGTAACCCTAACCCTAATTCTTTGTATATATTGGTGTATCATACAAACAACTTACTTACAAATAACTTACAAGGAGAATAAGAAGATCCCATAAGATAATTACGCTCACTGTTTCAATTATATAATTCATCTATGCTCGTTTCAATTATATAAGTCATCCATGTTTGTTCATGCTTATGGTCATAACTCACGATTACATTCATGTTGTTTCAATTATATAGTTCATCCATGTTTTTTCATGCTTATGTTCATGACCCACGATTATATTCATGACTTCTTACATATGTTAGTTCATGATTTATGTTCACTATTTGTTCTTATTTTTTATGAGCATCGCTATTTTATTACATATATTTACGAGTTAGTTATGTTTCTCTTCTTTTGACTAGCTTTTAATTTTTTTTGTGAGTTTAAATTGTGTTTTAAAATAATGTTTGAGACAATGAGTATTTGTGACTTATTATTAAATTAATAAATTTATGTTATAATTCATCAATTATGTAAAATCTTACGATTTGTTTTACGATTTTATGATCTATATTTTTTTTCCTCAAACAATTTATAGTGAAATTCCGATTTTGACAACCTTGCTACTCGCAACTCCCTCCCCTCCTCCCTAGAATGAGAATGCCTACATTCCACCCCATCATAGTTGAGTAACAAGAAATTATTATTGGTCGGTTTTTGGATCACAAGCGATCGAATTCAAAAATAATTTTCATGAATTTTTTATGCTTTGTAAATTTGAAAAACTTTTTGGACTAATACAAAATTTGTCATTCTAACAAGTATTAAAGTTACACCAGCTTGGTAGCTTTTTCTTTATTGGTAAGTTGACATCCAAGTGGGAAAGTTATTTTGGTGGCTTGACCACCTAGTTGTCATGTGGTATCCCACTCGAAAAAAGCTGCTCGATCTTTTTACTTTTCGGCCATTTTCCTTTTTTGATTATTTTTGGCAATAATGAGTACAAACCCAAAATTGAACAAACCTGTGGATCGAGAAATAATAAATTTGAGCAATTTCATTTGTTATATTTAATATGATAAAAAAAAGGCAGACAAAGAATCATCGACAAAATAACGCAGCGTATTTCTTGCTCTTTTACACTCTCAACCAAATTATTTAGTAATCCCCATTCAGTTAGGAGACAAACAAAAGAAATGCTTCTTTTTGTTCGGCCAAGATGGTAAAAGCAACAAAAACAAAATTTCCTTGGGCAAATCAACAGACAGATATTGTAGTTTTCGTCAAAGTTAAAAAATGTGTCGTGCTAAGAAAATAATACTTAATTAAATATTGTAATTTTAGTTAATTAGAAGTTAGTTGGTGATGTGGACATGATAATAATGCTAATTAAAAGTCTAGATGTTATAATTAATTTTAGTCCACTTTCTATGTCAAAAAATAAGGTTTCTCTCATATCCTATAAACTTTTTTTTTGATAAGTAGTATCCTATAAACTATAACATACAGAAACCTTCATCCCAGCCCCCCCGCACACATCCTCTAACACCAGCCCCAATTCAATGATAACTCCACCCGACAGTACCACTAAAACCCACACAACCATCAATATCCATTCCCAAACACACGATATCCAAGCCGACCGAACCCCAAAACCCATCTCACCTGTCAGAAGGAATGCAGTGCCACAGTGGTTACAATCGGAGATCAAGGAACTATCTTTTGGCGAACAAAACCCGGACCTGATACCTAAAAAAGAAAGCAGTGGAAAAGAATGGAACGAAAGGAACCTTCGGACACTAGTTCGGACGTCATGCAGATTGACGAAACATTGGAAGGAAAAAGGAAAACACGGGAGGAAATAGAAGGTGGCCCGACATTACTTCTGCCACTGGCGTTGACTCCTCTTTACAGACGGAGGTTGCGAGACAATTCCGCTAGACGAAATGATAATCCTTTGTTGGAACTGCCGTGGACTGGAGAGTTTCGCGGTAGTTCGTCAGCTAAGCAGGTTAGCAAAGATCTGTAATCCCTAGTTTCTGTTTCTG
>SOPF01025748.1:0-11015 GCA_012979155.1 Hypericum perforatum
TTTGAATTATCATTTTACTCACACATAATTGCTCCATTTTTCCAACACATACTACTAAAGAATGACATTAAGCCTAACATTATCTAATGGTCACTACATTTTTTATATTTAAATTTATTAAATTATTCTCACAATTTCTAAGTTGAGTATTTTTGACTTACTCCACATTCTTCAGGACATTGCTTAAAAGTATCGGATGTACTTACCAACTTTCGGCAGCACCGACAAAATCAGTGGTCATGATTTAACAAAAAACGATGGTGAGATAAGCTGATCGGTCTAAAAGTTAACTAAAATAATTACGTAATATATATAGACTGAGTCTACCGTAGCTTTATCCCCAAACTTTTAAATTTATAACTACAAATCCACTAAAAGGCGGCCTTTGCCCTCCATTAACATGATAAATGTAATACCTAGTCACCCACGAATCTTGTTCTTGAATGACGAAAGGCTTTATGGAAAGTGCACTCACATGCATTAGCTGCATGGGTAAAAGTTGTATTAATATTAAATACAAGCTAGGAGACGAGATTATTAGATATAATGAACTAAAAGTGGTATCATCCACTTTAAGAGTTGTTCCAATCATAACCATATAATGGACCTAGAAAATGACATTTTGATACTTGAGCACAGCTTTGCTTTGTGGGTGGCCGCACCACCATCCCATGCCTATTAGCGATCACCATAGCAAGAATCTCAGAACGTTAGAGGAAATTAGTAAAAACTTACTTCAAGTTTTGGTCAAATTTATTTGAGTTTTGTACTTTAAAACACATCAACGTGATTAAATCTTATATTTGTTACTAGTGGAAGTCCATTTAGTTGTGTGTGGGTTTAAATAATATTTAACTTAACGACATAATCGTAAGATGGCTTGACAGAGTTTCACTGTACAAATTCTAACATTTATAATTATTGGTATAAAAATTTACTTTACACGTAAACAATACACCATTTCGTTCTTTTGTCACGTGACATGCAACATCATTTTTTCTGGCATTCACAAGCAGTTGGCTGATATTTAGTGCAAGCGATTTTTTGGAATTTCGGTTTTGTTAATCCTAGGAGCTAGCTGCTCACAATCGATGGAGTGTATTGTTGCTCGATAGTAGGCTTAGAATAGTGGGGTGGGTTTGAGTTACTAGTAATGTAATATATATAACATACTACAAAATTTAAGTAACTCGTCCTAAACTAGGAATCACCCGACATGAGTGTAAAATTGCAAAATCATGTACTGATGTGGAGTTTAAGCTCTTTAATTCGTCCATATTCAGTTATTTTTAAATTGTAAAAGTTTTCGGGCTAGCTCGACTCCAATCCAAGGTGCTATGAATCATAGTTGGTTCATATTGTTCCGATAAAGAACAAAGAGCGACAACTCTATTTTCCTGCTGTAATGTTTTTCCTGACGAATTTTGCTATATTAGATTTTGAAGAGACTAGCTTCGAGAGATCACGTGGAGTTTAACCTCACTTTGACTTGCACTATAAATAAAAATTAATCTTTTAGACCATCCGCAGTGAGTGAGAGGATCATTGCGGCTTCAACTTTGACAAGTACAATGCACTTATTAATCAAGAACAAGAAAACGTGCAAAAGCTCTAAAACATGCACATAATTTTTGCGTGTCTGAGAGATATTTGATGTTCGCATACCACGCAGCACCTCACCTATGTGATACTCCGGGGATTGATCCAGTCTGTTTTATTTTCTTTTTATATACTTTTTCTTAAAAAAAATTATAAATTTTTTCCAGAAAATCATTTTAAAATATTCTATTGTACCATTCTATCAGGACATTTTTTTATATTGTTATAAATTTTATAAATTATTTTTTAATTAATAATTTAATGAACGATTCACTTTTTAGTTGATGTATACTTTTATTTTAATATAATTTTTTTAATCAATTATGTAATATATTCTTAATTTAATATAATTTTTTTTTATTTAGCATAATCATATTTTTTACTTTTGGAATTAATTTTAACATTTTTAAGTTAGTTTGTAATCATATTTAAATTTAATATAATTAATTATCTATATTAAAAAAATAGAGCTCACATGGATACAAGTAGGAAGACAAAGCAAAGGCGCTCTTGCAGACTTCAAATTGGGTATAAAAGCAAAGCTGACGTGAACGAAACAGAAATCTCAGAAGCATGATCGCCGGATATCTTCGGATAAAATAGAGAAAGTCACGCCTAGACTACAGAGTTTCCCTAAAATAAAAGATATTATTACTGACGACTAACTGAGAGAGCGGATAGATATAAAGAGATTGTAATTTGGACTACCCCACAGACATAGACCTAAGTTTTCGGAGTGGAACGCAACTCAAAAGATACATCAATTGCGTGGTCGGAATTACTAACTTTCATCCAATAATATGAAAGTACATGATGAGAACAGCATTATAGAAACCCTGGTTATGGGCCCTCGTCCAAGTAAATGGATAACGACTATCGATCAATTTTGTTCTATCACCATTTAATAATTTGCTTTAATATTGATCACCTTTATCAAAGACAAAAAATACGTTTGAAATTGGAGAAAGTCTGGCCTCATATTAGAGTGTTTCTCTTGATTTGTCTATTTTTTTTTATAGATAAAGTACTATATTAATAATTGCGTGGTAACGTTTAAATAGTTGCGTGAGGGAAACAACTTAAGCATTTTCCATATAAAACATAGGAGCAGTGATAATCCGACAGTAACCAAAGTGCTTCGAGTGCCAAAACCGTCGTTAAATCGTAAGGTGGTGGTTCCGGTTAACATATAGATCGGTATGTTTTAACCCCATATTGTCTAATAGGGTTTATGATTGGAATTTCAAACACACTAAGAGGTACAAAACTGAAAATCTTAACATAACATATGATTTCCTAGAACTTTATATTTTTATCGAGGGAAAATATATTTGCAAACTCAAGATATAAATTTCTTTCGGCGGGCATATGTACGATAGAATGTGGAGTTCTAGATGCTCTGGATGTCAATTTAAGCAGGCGATTTCGACAGAACTTGACGTATTACCAGAAGTTTTCTAGCTGTTGATAATGTTTAAATTAAATATAGTTCGAACGCTGGTTTGGTAATACAAATGTAAGGTGCCATTTGGGAAAAGACTAATCTTTTTAGTTGGTGTAAAATTTTCAAATGGTTTTCAAGCTTAACGGACTCTGAAATAATTTACAGATTTAATATAATGCTACAAAAACATATTTGAAAATCATTTTTGACCTGGGTACAAACCCGGAATGCAATTTACGGTTTAATCATAAATACCATTACATCAAATTTGGAAAGCCGTAATTATGTGTATTGTAAACCCTTCAACTGTTCAACATAAATGTTACATACATACATACATGGACTCCTACGTAATTATATGTATTGTAATCACCTTTCTAAGCCCAATCTCAAAGTTAAGATTTAACTTAAGGGCTAAGGCAACAGGAAAAATAAAAGAGATGCTTAAATTACTAAAAGCTCCCCTCAAAGATAATTATTTGGATTGATTAAGTTTAGTTTGTAGAGTATATGTGGAACCTTTGACAGAATTTATTCTCTTCCAAAGTTACACCAACAATGCATATTTACACCAACTCTGGGTTGTTAGAACATAGTTGAAAACAACACTGCATATTTACTATACCAATAGCATTAATTACCACATGACATGCATTCCAATCTTCCATTTTTGGTAAACTTGTGGCTTTCTGTCGAAGCATCAAAGTATCGTCGGGTCCTATTTTTTCGTCCAGTAATACCTTATATATTCGTAAATCTTGAATCAACGAACCTCCTTAAAGAAATCCAAACCCACTCCTACAGCATATTGTGAGAAAAAGCTTGAGAAAACCCTATATTAAGAAAACTCGGCAGAGCTGTCTTCAACAACATAAACCTACACCCTTTCAATCTCAAATATTTGATGTACGAATCAGAATCTATTACCAAATATACATTATTGCTTCTCCATGAAGCAAAATTTAAACATAAAAGGTAAGGCCTCCAAGTATCGACAATCATGTTTTACAATGCAGAACGAACGCCGACGAACTTACTATGGCATCTGAACATCATCAACCTAGCAGGAACCAGCAAACTAAATATCAGCACCAAAAAACCAGAAAAACTTGGAAATGGAAGAAGAAAATGCATACCTCCAACTGATTTTAACTTGCTTCAAGATAAAGGACACTAGAGGCCACACCATGATCTAATAAAAACAAAATGAACAATCAGATCTCATGAAATTATTGGTTGGACCAGAATGCATTGTCAAATCTCTAAGCTAACAACTAACCTTCGTGTTCTAGCCGCAACCAGTCTCGTGTGCATATAAGAGCTTGTCTTGTTTCAGCATTTAGAGAACTTCTGTAACTATCGAGCATCCTCTCTCCGAAAGTATAAGCCAAATCCGGAGCCAGTGTGGACATCGGAGTCCCCAATATGTCACGAGCCATCATCGACAGTATTGGATACCGAGGTGTGTGGACTTTCCACCAGTTGAGTATGTTAAAATCACAATTACGTGGAAAGACCGGTTCCTCCAAGTACTTGTCAAGATCAGATATACAATGACTTTGGGAAGTCTCATGGAGAAATTTGTCGAACCCTTTCAGTCTATCCCGTCCACCATCCGGAACGGTACAAGGTAGAATGTTACCAGGCAAAGCTGAACCCTGATCAACCATTGTTGAGCAGATAGAGTAAGCATTAAAAAGTTGCTTAATGCCATCAGAAACCTCTTTAATCCTATCCAGAGCAGTACTACCATAGATCTGGGAATAATAATACTCCACCAACTTCATCTTAAACCTTGGATCTAAGATGGCAGCAACTGCCAGTGACAAACTACACTTGCTCCAATATCCGTCAAATTTCGCTTTCATCTTCGCAGCCATGGAACTAAGGAAGCTATCTGAGCTCTTGCACCATTCAATCAATTGGATATGAACATCACAAATCTCGGGGAAGTACATGTTTGCGGTAGGATATTTGTTGCCGGAAAAAACATTGGTGATTTCCACGAAGAGCTTTAGATAACTTGCGACAGCAGTAGCCCGTTCCCACTCTATCGCATTTAAAGCAGATGTATAGCCGATGTCCTGATCCTGCAATTGACGAAATGCATCCTTGTACTCTAAGGCTGCCTCAACCATGAAGTAAGTGGAGTTCCACTTGTTTGGAGAGTCAAGGACTAATCTCTTCTGACTGTTGACTCCAACTTGCTGCGCAACCTCGTTAAACTTCCATAGAGTTGACTGTGTGCTTTTAATATATCTAACACTATCTCGAACTTTCTGAGTCACCTCATGTAGCTCTTCAGTGGCATCTTGGACAATTGAATTTAAAACATGTGCAGCCGAACGGACGTCAAATAACTGACCATTGCTGAAAAGAGGTCTGTTTTGAGATATGCGGTCCTTAATTCTTAAGACTATATCATCGTCAGTTAAACAGTCATCAAAAGTCATGGCAAACAACTTGCATTCTATATCCCACTCCATCAGACAATTCATAATGACCTCCGCAAGCTCATCTCTGGTATGAGAAGAATCAAATGTTACGAAGTTTAGAATCTTCTTCTGTAATTTCCATTCTTCATCAATGTAGTGAGCCATCAAGCACAAGCATTCGGCACCTTCTGTAGAATACCACATTTCAACTGAAACATTAATTCTACCGTGCAATCTATTGAGGATGTCATATGTCTTCTGCTTCTCTTTTGCATAAAGCTCCAAACATGATAGCTCCATAGTGCTGTTTGGCACAATGTCGAACAGTGGCTGAAGATTCTTCACAAACATTTTGAACCCAATATACTCAACCATAGTTAATGGAAAACCATGCATTACAATCATGCGAGCAAGATCAAGCATACTCCGTTCCTGGTCAAACCTACCGCTTGCAAGAGTAACCACTTCATCCTTCCTTGGCTCCTGATCGAACTTTACAATGGCTGGCTTAATATATTCATCTCGTTGGCCATCATCATAACTGACAGTAGTGATGTTAACAGGTGTTTCCTTTTTTCTTCTCTTTGCAGCAAGTAGTTGGGACACATCATAATTGGATCTTTTCAGACATCGCATCAGATGATTCCTGAGATGAGTGGTCCCACTGTTACTTGACCCACTGAGCTTTTTGTTGCAGTGACGACAAACAGCATAGCATGTGTCAGCCTTCCTAACTCTTTCAAAGTGATTCCACACAACGGATGTTAACCTTTTCGGTTTCTTAATGGGCGGGTCATTTGACATTTCCATAGAATTTGCTTATTTGAGCGAGTCTGCAATTGAGCAAACGATAGAATAATATCATTACAGATCACAAGACACCCCGAGTACAAAAACAATGCAGAATTGAGAACATTTCAGCACTGATAACCCTCAAGGCTCAATCTAGTTTTTATCCGACGATATAGTCCACAGTGATTCAAGAAGTAGAAAAACAAACGGAAAATGTGACAGAAGATCCTAACTTAGATTAACCAACTCAGCATTGCATGTATTGTTAGGGTCTCATATCGACCAAAGACAAACGACCGAGAGAGAATAATATTTTAAGCATATACCAACAGATACCTCAAGCAGAGTCCCAGACCAAGAAAAACTAGCTGCTGAGAACTCAATGGAACAGCCATTGAAAAGAAAACTGTAAACCTATGCAGGAAACTATGCATTCAACTTTCCAAAGAAGCAAAAAAAAAAAAAAAGCACAGGATTTAGTAAAATGGGTTGTCGAAAAAAAGTTGTATCACTTATGGAGATTTTTATAAAGAACACGAAAGCAACATCACGCCGACGACATGAATGTACACGACCAACCAACAATTGGTGAGTAGTACGGCAATGGAAAATACCTCATTTCTCAGGGGTTGGAGGGTCAATTCTCACCCCTAGCGGAAATGGAAAAACTTTGCTTAATCGGAGAAAAAAACCTCAATACCGTCTAAAGCCCGTGGTTTAGACGGTATTGAGACAGAGTTTGAGCACAAACCAACATTCAGACAGAGTTGAGGACAAACCCAATGGAGCTTCTAGTGCAATTACACAATTACCCTCTTCAACTAAATTCCATATGTGATCAGCTCTACATATAAGCTACTTTCAAAGTGCCAATGAACAATAAAACAAAACAGGAAAAAAAGAAAAAGAAAAAAAAGAACAGCAGCTCTCATGATAACAAGCATTGTGTCAGCTAAAGATTTAAACTTTTACAACTTCAGAACCACCAATTCAGCAATTTTATCCAGAAACATGAATTAGGTCATCGAGCAATTAATTGCATTCACACGAAATGGCGAAGAAAAAAATGGCTAAAAATCTAATAAAACGAGAGGAGACGAACAGAGACAACAAGCGGGGAAAAGAAAGGAAATAAGATTTAAAAAAAAAAAAAAACGAAGCGGGTCTTACCGGAGCGACCGGGGGCGGTGGAGAGTCCGATTGGGATAAGGGTTAGGTTAGGATCCGAATTAGGGTTCGTTTTTTTAAGAAACGAACGATATGGGTGGGCGGTAGTGAATTCGATCCGATAAGGGTAAAATGGCCCAAACCCACTTGGCTTTTTGTTGGTTCGGGTAAACCCTTTTCTTATCCTACTGGGTGGGTTTGGGTCCGTTTTCGAAGGGCGGAGGTCTTTTTTTGGTAGTGTTGGATCTTGGATGGTTTATTTTTTAGGAATCCGATTGGCATATATACACTATGCTGATCTATTTTATTTTTATGCATAAAAGTCGCTCTACATTTTTTTATAATAACAATACATAAAATTAAAATCTTTTTATTCAACTCAAAATTTTAAGACAATTATATCAATAAGTTTTCCATATTTAAAAATTAGGATTAACAACCTTCCATTTTTATGTGAAATTACGAAATACGTTTTTTAAGCATCAAACTCAAATTTTGTAAGGACTTAGACACAATTATTCATGCTTTCAAATGTGCGATCACAACAAAAAATAGCGTGGTTCGCTGTGCTTGCACGAACTTCATAATATGACATACCAAAAGCTTTGGCCATTAAATTAAATATCAGAAACAAACTTGTCAGCATACAAAAGGGTGGGTATACTAATAGCAAAATAAGAAAAAGATGGCTACAACATGTCAAAACAATAAACTCGAACCCGAATAGGAGAAAGCTTAGAAAGATCTCCAAAAGCTTCAGTTTTCAAAAGCACCCTGCAAATTACAACGACCAAAGATGGGAAAAGGGTCTCCCATTTCGACAAGCCACTACATGATCTGATACCAACTCCTGCATTTGCTTCTCAATCTCTTCCATGGGCTGGCAAGCATTCACAATCTGTAATCACGGCAAGAACCGAATTCAATATGATTCAACTGGTTGAATACTTATTAATCTTAGGGAGGCTTAGAGCAGAATCAGACACACTGGTATAGCCTGTCTAGAATTATGACCAACTAGGACATTGTTGATGTCAATAGATGGCATCTATCTTCTTATTTTGAGAATAGATCTCATCTATCAGAGGTTTTTCATATTATGAGATGTACCAGGTCTCGAAAATACAAGAAAATAAAACAAAATGCAGCAAGAATAACACTATCCTCACACATAAATGCTACCACAATCAAAACTGGTATAGGAACCGCATGCAAGTTTATGGACAAGTGGTTGGAATGGCAAGAAAAGACACATCACACTACTGGGAGATCAAGATGGAGCCGTAGGTGCTCAGGGCAGGATCAGAAGTCAAAGAACAAAAAACTTTACCTTCCAGGAGGGGTCACGGAGGACCATATAGCTCTGAGCAACTTTTTTCTGAAATTCAAGCTGTTCGTATCTTTCACCTCCATATCCTCCTCTTTCGGCAGCTTTCTGAAGGTTTAGTAAGTGTATCAGATTATAAACGTAGATCAGGTACAAACTCAAGATGATCAATTCTTTATTCCGAGTGCAGTCACCAGAAAACGAAGAAAAAGAACATACTTCAACCTACATTCGACAGCACCATTCTGGAAACAAGCATAAATAATACTCTTGTTTCAGAAAGCCGCCATTGTATCAATTCAACAAATAATACTCAAAAAACATATTTTATTCTCCGTTTACATAAATAGTTTCTGCAACTACTTGCCTCTGGGGGTATGTCAAGGTACACAACTATATCTGGCGCAAGCAGCCCAGCCTCAGGAGCCTGCAACGAAGAGGTTACAAACAACCAAGAGTACTGCGATATTCAGAAGAAAAATTCAAGCAGCACAAGATTCACCTTACACCATTCAAGGTCTAGTCCCTTGGCAGACGAGAACGCCACTCCCGAATATGAGTAACGATCCACAATCAAAGTAGTACCACTTCTTAGCTGTTTCTCCATCAACATCCTACAACAACAGAACAAAATCCCGAACCTCCGCAATTCAAAGTATGACCTCCAATGCACCTCAACAAACTGTCGCATAAAGACCAAAAAAGGAGAGGAAAATCCCCTTCCTCTCAAACAAGAAGACCAAAACCTACTAGAATACAACTTTCCGGGACAACAAATTCTGCATTTTTCCAACGTTCGCCTGAACCCGAAAACTTTTCCCGAGTCAAATCGTAGGCAAAGGAATGTTTGGTTAATCGAACAAGCAGATTTCGAATATCAGATCACGAATGTCCAATGCAGAATTTAATCAAAATACTACAATTAAGCAAAAACAACACCTTTTCTCCCATCGATTAGCACTGAAAAGGAGATGGACGGTCCGGTCATCCAAGTGGGACTCGTTCGACAGATACCCGGAGATCATCTTCCCGACGGCCGTCTCCCTATCCGGAAACCGCCACATCTCCGCCGAGTAACCCTTCTCCTCCAACTGCCGCCGCAGCCTCCCTGCCTGCGACGTCTTCCCGCTCCTATCCAGCCCTTCCAGCACCACGAGCGCCCCTCGCGACTCCCCGTCTTTTTTACCGGTCTCCATCCCGAAGGACCGGCACCGGCGGAGGGGCAGTAGGTTGCTCTTTCTGGGCGGCGAAGCGACGGCGGTCCTAGAAATAAATCGGGGTTTCGTTAGGGTTTTGGGATAAAGGGTAGAATTGGAAGTAAATTAGGGGAAGCGGATTATTTACAGGGACTTGAGAAGGGTCGAGGAAGCGAAGGGCATGTGGAGTCGGCGGCGGCGGCTGCTTCCCGTCGAGCTAGGGTTCCGGTGGCGTGCTATTTTCTTTCTTTTTATTTATTTATTTATTTCCTTTGAGTTTTAAAGTTTTGAAATGATTTTAGAAGTGGGTGCGGAAATATTAAGAAAATGAGGTTGGATTTGTGGCGCCAGAAAAAATTCCCGCCAAAATCAATCACACTGACAAGATCCGCATTTGTGAGAAATCCTCTTAGTTTGAAAACTTTAATTGAGTATTTGGAAACTTAAAATAATATAATTATGGAATATGAAATTATTTTCCAGAATTTTGTAAAAAGTATGAGTAATGCAGGCCGTGGCCCGTAGTCCAGCCCGTTAACTCGAGTGGACCTTTATGGTGTTCGAGGCCTTATACGCTGGAGGCCTGTCCCCCTAATTTTTTTAATGTATTCTGAGTGGAGATGGCCAAAAAAATCTAGAGAGACGAGTGTTCAATATTAAAATTATTTATTAACTCACGCAAAGAAACTCTGACATATAATAAGAATAAGAGTTAGATTAGCTGATATAACTTTTTTTCAAAATTTTCTGATTTTATTATATTATTGAAAATTTTGTCCATACTTAAAATTTGAAATTGATTGATTTTGAGCATTATTTTCAAAGACGTAGTCTGACCAGTCGGATTGTAAAATAGATCCAATATCGAGCCAAATCCAAAGGTACACCCATTTATCTAACGAATCAATTTTTTTCTAGTTCAAGCGTTTGGTCGAATTAAAAAAGTGTAATTGTCAGGTCGAATCAAAAAAGTATACCAGAAAAATCCGTTTTGTTAGATAAAATAAAGGGAAAATTACCCTCAGGCCCCTCGGGTTTGCGAAAATTCGTGTTTT
>SOPF01025748.1:16015-83472 GCA_012979155.1 Hypericum perforatum
ATAAACTTTTACCATGATTACACCAAGCTGATTAGAAAGATATTTAGTTGATCCTGTTAGTTGACCACTAGTCTACTTCTTCGGTTTCTTACTCGCATTTGCAAGACTTACTTCTTGTGGAAGACATGTTTAACTTGGGACAAAACTGCACCGGGTACGGTGTGTAAGTATTGTCAATTATTTCTTGAAAACTAAATAAGATGGGTTGGATAAACCGATTATGCCTTTCATATATCAAGTTTTCTACATGTTGATATTTACTTTGATATGAGTGTTACCTGGAATGAAATAACTTGCGACTCAAATTATCTTTGGGTCAAATTGATAGATCAATCATTTTTTATAGTATATGGTATACAAATATTTATCGAATCAGATTTGAGTTGGCGACTCGTACAAATATGTTTTGGAATAGCACCAGATCTTCATCCCTTGGTATCGCACGAAGTCTGCTTACAAGAGCGATTTTAAAAACTATTCGAAGTCAGTCATAATATCTTGTTATACAGCAGAAATAAAATCCATAAAACCAGTTTGCTAAAAATCATAGGTCTTAATTAGATATTATTATAACACCTCATAAACAGAGAAGAGTTTTTGTCATAATAAAATCACTTCATTCGTTAAATTAAATTATATATTTTTACAAAAATTATTTAATAAATATTTAACATTCATATATACATTCATATATTTTCAACTAGGTTCAAAAAAGTTGGCATCCAACCCATGAGAAGTCAATCTCCAGACATCACCAAAAACCAAAAAACAACTCAAAGCCATGCCCAAGCAACCAAGTACCAAGTTAAGATACCACCTTGGACCTTGACCATGTTCTTTCTTCAACAAATTCCACATAAAACATGGGTAGGCCAAGCTCAAAGGCAACGCAACGCCTCCAAGTAAAGGAGCCAAGCTCGGCAAAAATGGGAAAGCCACAGCAATCAAGAACACCAAGGCTCCAAACAAGACCCGGAGACCTGCCCGGACCCACCAAGGACACCTCGCCTTCTTCATGCTTATATACCTTAATTCCAAGTTATCAAATGTTGGCATTGCGTATATTTGGAATTGGCTTATGCAGCTTATAACAACAAGGAAATATATGGTGGATTTGGTGAACTTCGAGGTGGTGTCGCTGTGGAATTGCATAAATGCGGACAGTAATCCTCCACTGGAAGGTATCTGCCCACAGAATGAGCAGCTTTATTATATTAGTTTTTGAAAGATAGAGCTGGAACTTTTATTATATATGGAAACCATACAAAATAGCTCCTTAAGCTCATTCGAAAGGTTCTTTTATACAAGGTTACACACTGGTCAACTCAAAAATTTAAATTCAACTCTGTAGGCAACAAGTTAATTGAAGGACAAAGAGTCGATTACACCCAAATTTAAGGATGTAGTTTGCTTTATTGGTTAAATGATGTTGCCAATATTATGGACTATTTTTATGTTTTTGGGACCCAATTTAAATTGTCAATTTTATTTTTATTTTTATTATCTCACAATTCTTTGTATCAATTACAAATTTCTTACAATTAAAAAAGTGTAATGCAAAACTGGAATTCTGTTACCTTCATAAAATTGGTTCCAAACACAATATTCCTAGTACTTGTAAAAAAAAAGGAAAATTACAAAAAATTACCTTGTGGTTTCATCGATTCTCACTTGAGTACCTTGTGCTTTTTGGACCGTAGAATCAGTCCAAGTTATGAAAATTTTAATCAATCGAAAGTCCATTGACCCGGTTCTCACTTTTTTTTCAAAACGCTGTGTTTTGTTGTCCACGTGGACTGCCACGTGCATTATGTCAAATATTCATTTTAATACTAAATATTTTAATTTTTTTATAAAATTCTTCCCCTCTTTTTATCTCTCGCTCCCCTCTTCCTCTATCTGTCTCCTCTCCTCTCTCTCTCTCTCTCTCTCTCTCCCCTCCTTTCCCTTCTTCAACCTACAGATACTGAACAAAAAACTAAACCCAAATTTAACAAACCCAAAACCCATCCCAACCCTAATTAAAACCCAAATCCATTCTTTGTTACTCATTTCCGTTCATTTCTACCCAAAGATTGGTTCTGGTTTTTTTTCTTCTTTATTTATTTGCAAGTTCACCCAGAAGGGCTTAAGATCGAACACACTGAACCAAGCTTGGTTATATTTTTTATACCCTTTTCGGGCTAAAGCTTAAAGAAACAAACTTTATTGATTTTCATTTAAAAAGGAGAAAATGGAATACAAATGGCACCGAGTTTTGACCGTGCGGTTTCTACCTTCGCACGTTGAGATCGACAGCCACCGCCGCTAGCCTGGCCTCATCGGCCTACGGGGCCCTCAAAGCCTTCGTCGGCGTCAGGACCGGAGCGGCCAAGCCCTTTCTCATTTCCGTCGTCTCCTTAAGTTTCCGGGGTAACGGCGGCTTCCTGGTGATCTCCATGAAGCAATAGTTGTTGGGTGGAACATTTGTCTGGATGTTGGTGACTCTGGAGTCATCGATTGTGAATAGCTATCAAGGATAGCAGATCCGGAGTAGGGAAGAATTCCCAATTGAAAAATTAGGGTTCTATCATAATTGGGGAATTTTAGGACTGGGCTGAGGTTCTCGCTGGGCCTGGTGGGAGAGAGAGAGATAGGAGGGGGAGAAGCCGAGAAGGGTTGGGAGGTTTGAAGGGGGGATTTTGAAATATTGTATGAAAAATTTGCTAAAATGGATATTGACTCTAAGTCACTTTAGCTCCAGCGGTTTACAAAGCCAAATACGTGGACTGCCACGTCGCCAACGAAACGGCATCGTTTTGTAAAAAACGTGCGGGCCGGAACTCGGGACCGGTCCATGATGAAAATTGGAATAAGTTGGACCGGTTCTACGGTCCAAAAAGCACAAGGTACCCAAGTGAGAATCGGTAAAATCACAGGATACTTTTTTGTACTTTTCCAAAAAAAAACTCAATATTCCTAGTACTTGTAAAAAAAACGCAATATTCCTACTAAAACGTGAAACAATGGATTTTAGTTACCTTATTCCCGTATGCCCAGAACCCTGCAATTGCAAGTGGGAAGTAGCACACGGCTATCAACAAGTATGAGATTGCAACTCCTTTCTGCATTGCCTTTCTTGATACAACTTTCGTATTGGAAGGCAATGTCCCCTGCACAACATAAAATCATGCCATTTTCAATCTACGCCTAAAAATTATATAAAAAATAGCACCAATTTTATAGCAAAATATTTCGTTAGTATTTCGATATCTAACTCGAGATCTTAAGTAAAAGATACATAAAATCTAAATCTCATGAACAAATTTATGACATTAAAATTTTCATGTCCAACTCATGATATTCAGATAATGAGTTGATAAAATTTTCGTTCTAAAAAATTTGTCAACGACACTCGTAATGAACAATATGAGATTTTCAACATCTTTAATTTTGTCACATGTCACGAAATTAAAACGTTCTAATGTGTCACGTTAAAATATTCAGACTCAATCACTAATCTTCATATTCAATGGGATGGTGTTAAAATTAACCTTAAACATATCTATATATTATAATAAGAATGGTAAAGCATAATTTTACTTACCTGGATCTCTAGGATGAGGTTGTGACCTCTAAATGCAAGCGCTATTAACCCAATTGCATTCAGGACATCGCTTATCTCTGCCATTTGTGATGTCTCGTCGTTGGTAGCATCATAAGACACGTCATTGGGCCTGCCTTTGTACATGGACATGGCCCATAGTAGGTTGCAGTATAGAAGAGATGCGATTGCTCCGAGGAGAGTGATTCCAGAGATGGAGTTTAAGTTGGGCCGTTGGGCCAGGGCCGTCGCTAAGCAAGTAAACACCAAGAACCACTCTACCGGCGTCAGTGGGTTTCCAGGCCCAGGACCAGGCCCAGTAAGAGTCTTGAAGAGGAGCTCCATCGTTGAAGCTCCGGTGATGACCAGCGTAACACACGTGCCACCTGATAGGTACATCACCGGAAACAGCGTTACCAGCTTCCCAAGCTTTGAACCTGTATTAAAAATAACCTAACGGTTAGATCATCTGACTATAGGGTAACGTTCATTCAATTTAATTATGCTCCATATTATATAATTACGCTTCATATTATATAGTAAGTTAGAATTTGGCCTAATCAATTTGTTTAATATTTGATTTGATAAAAAGTTTAGTTCCCCTTTAAATTTACGTCACGTTTACTTTCTTTACTAGATGTAGACCAGTGGCGAGCTAAATGATATTTAATGGATGTAGCTGTCCTAATACAATATTTATTTTCTAACTTACACACCAAGAAGCATATTAAAAAATAATTAGAAATCCAAGAAGTTGAGATCGGTCCTTTAAAAAATATATATAACTCAAAAAGGGGATACGAGGATCAGGATCCAATATAATAATAAGGAAATAATTAATTGATTATCATAAAATGAGCGGGAAAAGATAGGTCTAGCTTATGGTTGTATGTTACTAACCAAAGGCAGCCATGGAAAGTTGAAGATATCTACTGTAGCGAGGCGCGGGGATGCATCCGCCGGGTTCGTGAAGTTGGACCAGCAACTGTGCGGTGTAGAGCTGCCATAGGAATGTCACTAACAAGCAGATGATCCCCCATAACCTGTAACATCCATTTTGAATATCATCAAGTATTGTCGGGTTCTATTTAGAAACATTTTGTCGAATAATATTTTTTATTCGTACTGATTAAATACGATTTTAAAACAATTCAAATCTGTTATTATTTAACGCATATTAAGTTAGTGAATGAACTCGAAATTATGGAACGTAATGAGGTAATTCGAATCAATTTTGGACAAATGAAAGTAGAGAGTGATGTACCATCCAGTAGAGGCAAACGCTACGGGAAGTAGGAGGGATTGAGCTCCGAACCCTGAGCATAACAAATGGGATACGCAAGTGAAAATGTTGCCATCTCTTGATTCCGTAATTGGAAGCCAGGCTTCTTCTGGATGTTGCTCAACTACATCTTGAACTTGAATTACTGTAATGATTGGCAACTCTTCGCCTAATTCCGTCATCGATTTCAAATTTAATCGATCCAAATCTAGATTGATAGATGCAATATATATGTGTTGACAAATTATTGGGTTTGAGCAAAACTTGGTTACCAACTTCCAATACTGCATATGTATATATAAGCCTCAATGACGTAGCAACTTGGCTTAATATTTTTTTAGGTACTGGTTCTATATGACATAGCATATTAAGCTGTATGCACATAAGATTGACGTATAGTCATGACGCCATTTACATGACGTGGTCCTGGACCATGTTTTTACAAATATTTGGAATCTGGAGATATATTGTTCTTAAGTATTAGTATTACATAGTACTGTCATTTGTATATTGGGACAATATTCAATTTTATTTAAATAAAATACTTTCTACCAGCTAATTGCCCCATTGCTTAAACCATTGGGACCTACCTAACATTAGCTTCTTTCTTTTTCTAATGTTACCTAACGCAGGAGAAGTTCTCCGCTCAAATTTTTTGAAGGCACAACCGAAGCTGTCCAATAAAAACTAATGACACACAAAAAAAAATCCAATCATCAATCGTTTCTCTAAAAAATATGAACTGAAAAGATCGAGCTCAACCCGAGAATAGTCCATTCGAAGGAGATCGCCCCCTAGATTAACGATCCAAAACCCTCTTAGTTTTATAGTCTAGATCAATTGTACACACGATCCAATGGTCTGAATTGCGTGCACACGTACACACTTCAGAGATATGTATATAGTATCAGTTCCGACAGAGAGGTCTAAGACTTCTTTAAATTAATTAAGGAGTCTTCAATCAGCACGCGGCCTAAAATCAAAATCTTATATTTGGTGAGTAATACCTGTTCATAAATATGAATGATATATTCGAATATTGTTTTTGAATTAGACATGAAGTATCTAACAAGGATAATTGTTGAGTTGTTAAGATAAGTGACTAAAATTTGAATTTAGCGAAAGAGAGATAGTGAAGCTTTTGTAGTTAGCGTTATATTCCACGAAGGTGTATAATGCCTAACGAAACTTTTTGTGTAGCATTTCTTGAGGACTACATATGTTCCATCTAACAGACTCTGAAAAGACAAACAAATAAAAAAATCGTATCATGCCCCAATCACATTAAACATAATGGATGACCCAGTCGAGTTAACCATTCTACTTTTTTTGGGCAAATTCTTAAATCATTATTCTTAAATGGCATCCAGTACCAGTAGTTTCACCGAGTGGAGATTAGCGGGTCATTTTGTAGTGCAAGCTGAAAATGGAGACAAGTAGAATCGGGTACCGATTAGACTGAAGAGACCCAAATGCAAGACGCACAAACAAGCTTTTCGTAGTTTCCCATCGGTCCCTCCACTACTTACTTCTTAATCCGAGTATGATTCCATTTTCCAACAATTGTACAATTTCTCTTTTAAAACAAAACAATTAAACAAGTTTCAAGACTAGTATTTCATCAATCATGATTTCGTGGACAGAGTTTAAGTTGGGCCGTAGGGGCTAGGCCTAGTACCACTGCTAAGCAATGGACACCAAGAACCACACTAGCGGGCTATTTTATGGTCCGTATCAATTTTTAAAAAAACTTCAAATTGTGAAACCAATACGTAATATAAAACAATTTTTTTTTAGGATCCTATTCTAAATCCTATTCTATTAGATCAAAAATGCTCATGCCAGGAGTCGAATCCTGGACTTCACCCCACATGAGTGAGAAAAATACCACTGGACCAAATGGTCACTCGGCATAATAATATAAAACAATTTGTTTTATATGAAAGCCACAATAAGAGTTTACATTTTGCAGTCCCCATGGTCAGAATGGAGCTCACTACCTGAATGAGAACTTTGAAACTGTTGCAGGACATGGATATGCGATTTAAAAAAAAAAACAACGGATAGTATAGCATAAACTTCAATAAGTTTTTATCATCAGTCTATCTCTTCCAACTCTTGCCGTCTGATCTGGAAATCCAAAATGTAAACTGCTGCTGGTGGATTTTCAATTCCATCTTAAGCCAAGACCTCAAATATATGGGTAGGGAGCCCAGTTCACCGCGGGAAGCCATCTCTAGCTTAAAGCATGGTATCTACGTCAGATTCGTCAATGGATGTATCATGGCTTTCCAAGAAGGGTGTAGCCTACATAGATAGTTCTCATCTTCGTCACGACATCCGTGATGGGGATGCTATTCTGCAGTCCTCCTAGGCCCCGTTCTAAAGTGTTTTTGCCTCGGCATATGTTATCGTAGTCTGTCATCATAGGACCCCTCGAGATGCTGGTTGCGCCGTCTTGTTGCCAACGCAGTAAAAGAATTTATGTAAATGATTGTTGTTAGTCTTGAACCATGCTTGTATATCCAGTTCCTATTAAGCAGAAAATACGTTGCCAATTATGGCCTTGTAGACCTTTACATAATCTGTAACTACACAGCCCAACAAAAAACTGAGTTGGATAACGACTTTCCATCACATTACAAAGCAGTTCAATATTTCTGCGACCTTGTAGTTGAATGAAACCGGAAAGGGGGTAGAACATGAGAGCTAGAAAGTGAAGTTCACATCTATGATGTAGCAGAGTTTATATGCTTTGATTGATCAGGTGTCATCTTCTTGTAATCGATCATGCCATTTCCATGAGTTATGCTTGATACGCTTTAGCAGAAGAGAGAAGGATATGACTTGACGAATGCCCATCATTTTGGGATTACAGAATATAAACAATCAATTCCACCCTACAATCTGCGAAATAGAAAGGGGGAGAGAAATGACCGAACATGCAGGTTAGGTTCCGACAGAGATGTAGCACATCAAAAACAGAGTTTTTTGTGACTTACGTGAAAAGCTGAGGGCGATTACGAGAGAGCTGAGGTCGCTTTATTGGGGAAAGAATCAAGTTTCGTAGGGTCATTGCAGGATTGACCGGTGCAGTTCCAAAAGCTGCGTGTGCATTCATCCTTCTGTTGCCATGGTCCGCGGGAATGGATCCCTGTTTTGCCGGTGAGCCGCCACCAATGTCAAAATGACCAGAGCCATTGCTGTTCTGTCTAGTTGGCCATATATCGTCTCGAGGCCCTGGTGTTGGAGGAGCATCAACCGAACAATCTGCAACAAGTAAGTCAAGTGGCTTTGGGATACATAACAAACATGTAAAGCTTAGCGTCAATTCAGAAGTGTTTGCGCTATTCTTATGTTTAATGAAATTGTTCAAAAATATAGAGAAATAAAAGATTATTGAAAGAGCTTCGACCTTGGAAATTGCCTTTCAACCAGACAGAAAAATTGAACCATTCTGCTAGATTTCTCAATTAAAAGAAATGTATTACCTTTCCTCATGGGATCTCTATTCTCCATCATGACAGCTGCAGGATTTGAAAACAAATCATTCTCATTTCTGGAGAAGATATTGTTTGACGGTTGGATGGCTGATCTTTTCGCCGACTCAAACTCATTCTTCAACTGCTCATACATTTCTTCCAATTTTCTCTTCTGCCTGAGAATCATGGAAAGGGAAAAGTTTCAGATTCAACATTTCAAACATCAGAAGAGGCAGATAGAAGCCTTTCAAAGTACTGTATAAACAAACCTTGACTTTTCAGAAAATTTTTCTTGCAGTTCTTGCTTATCCTTGGAAAGACTTTCCACCTCCTGCTCCAGCATCTGACACTTCTTTGCCATTTTTTGATACGCCGAATGCACCTGCTCCAGTTTTTCAGTGAACTTTTCTTGCATGGCCTCACATTTATGCCGATATTGAGAAGCTATTCTGTTCATCTTGCACTGCATCTCCAGTTCCGTTTGTCCAACATAGAACATGACACTTCTATATGCGGCCTTCATCACTAGAATTGTATTAAGGTAAACCCGTGACCAAATCTATTATACGCATTTAAACACTAATTGCATGATCAGACCAATACCAATGAAGGATACATATCTGTGGTGATACGCCTACCATAGCCATCTGCAGTACAATGCATAAGTTAATACAAGGCATGCAAAGAGTGATATATAAACATTATAGATATAAGTCCAAGTACCGACAACAGTATCGCAGTGATCAAACTATCTGCAGCAGTTGGAAAGGAGTATTTTCTTACATTGATCCACTCATCATTTGGGTTGATATCCACAGGTTTCATCATACTGCCACGCAAACATCGACGTGAGAATTAGCAGGATATGCCAGTTAGAGAAAACGAGTAATCCTAACATCCTCAGCTGCTGGTTTAGAGGTCAACCAATTATTACATAACTGAGATGCAAGTAATCACTGAAATCAAAACTGTCACAAAGAAAATAATCATCCTCATCCACCCTTCTTTTCATGAGTTCAACCCCCTCCGTCTGACCCCCGCAAAGTAACAGAAGGATACAGAACTCACCTCTTGGAGAGAACTTGATCACATATTGGGCAAGCACCGTCGCTGCCGAGTATTTTTCCAGCATCTTCAGTGCCTTGAAACTGTTAAGGGACTTCATATGGCAACAAAAATGTTCACAATATTTGAGACAAGATACTACAAGGAGACAATTACGAAAACGAGACCACGACTTTGGATACACAAGATGTGGCCGCAGGTCGTGGACACAGCCCTCCCTTCCAGCTCTCGCCAACAAGCATTGCACCTCATTTTGACACACCGAAAGTCGGGTCAAACTGCATCACATCCGCATTATGAATCATAATAACAGAGATAACAGAGCATAATAAACTATTTCAATCCCTCCACATATGAGAGGATTTAGCCGGAGGCAAGTTCCAACAATAACTCCAGAATAACAAGAAATTAACGATCCGTTAACTATACATCAGTTTAGATGCTCGGATCATTTTTTTTTTCAAACTTCTCAAAATCCAGGGTCAATCTAGTCGGAATCCGAACCGAGAAATCGAGGAAAATCTTCGTGATCATCTTCGTTCGAGATAAGACATTCCTGAAATAACTAACATCAATTGCTACAACTCCTCATGCTCTCTCGGAAATTAGTTCCCAAAACCTAACCCTAGGCTCGAAAATTTTCCAACAACAAAGTTCAAGGAAGAGATTAACTGGCTTCGAACAGTTCAAACTCGGCTAAAGTAAGTAGTTTAAGGAGAAAATTGTAATTTCAAGTAACGGCACGCGAAGTTGAAGGAAGAATTAAATCATTAACAGCGCGAAATCACCTGAAACTTTCGCCGATGAGTTAGAACGTCGCCGACTAGGAGTAAGAATCTAGAGAGAGAGAGAGAGCGAGAGAGGTCTTGATGTTTAAGGAGAAAAATGTAGTTTCCAGTAACCGCCGCGAAACTGAAGGAAGAATTAAATCCTTGACGGTGGAAAATTACCTGCCGGTGAGTCGGAACGTCGCTGATTAGGAAGAATCTCTAAAGAGGGAGAGAGAGGTTGATGTTTAGAGAGAGAGGGGGATTTCGAATCCGAGAAATGGCGGGCAAATCTAGCTCGATGGGCTGCATTTTATATTGAAATAAGCGGTCTAACTGTAAACGGTGACGTTTCCACACCGTTCCGGCTCTTCTCTGGACTCTGGCTGCTGCGCCAACGAATAAACGATGTGAAAAGCGACAAAATTGAAATTCTTGCGGCGATAATAACACTTTAATGATTTATGGATAAATTATCTTCTGGTCCCTGAGTTTTGTACATTTTTGTGATAGGGCTCTTGTATAATTTGAATTAGATATAGGGCCCCTACTTTTAAATAAAATATTGTTATTAGGTCCCTCGCTAATGTCACCATTCAATTTTTTGATTTTTTTTTCACAAAAATACCAAAATACCCTCAAACAAAAAAATAAAAAATTGACTATCTTCAAGCTTTAGAAAACACCAAGAACATCAAACCCCAAAAAAAAATTATTACTAACCTCAAATTCAATCCCAACCTAGAAAAACAACAATACAATCCAGGAAACACGATCCAAAAGAAGAAAAACCCAGATTTTCAACCTTAAGAAAATTAAGAATCTCCCTGACCCATTTGTCGAAATCAAAATCAATGGGCTTCACACCCAGACCATCTACGGACTCATACCAACCACCATCGTTGTCCCCGATACAAGCTCAATTTTGCCCAGCACCTCGCTCTCTCAGATTTGGACCATGATGGGGATCGAGAGGGAGGGAGAGGAGGGACCTTAATGGTGAGATCCAGGGGGAAGAGGCCAGGCGAGGGAGTTGTGCTTAGAGGATCGGCTCTTGGATGACCGGTTGCCCGCTTCCAAGAGCAAGGAGCCAAGCCTGATAGCCCGGATCAATGAGAATCGACTGGTCGAGGTCGGAGCCAACGTTTGGAGGAGGTTGTCAAGGCTCATGTCCGGACTCGGAGCAGCTAGTGTTGTTGTTGTCGTTTTTTGGATTTGGTGAGGAGGTGGAAGGGTAGGTTTCCAGTTCATCCTCCCGGAACCTCCCTCGTCGTGCCGAGCTCATGGTCCACCTTGCGATTAAATTAGGGTTTGTGATGCATAAGCTCGTGGTTCAGCTTATGGTGTCCCGTTTGGCGTAAATAATTTTTTTTAATTGGAAAAGAAGAAGAAGATTTGTAATCTCAGATTTGTAATCCCTGGGAGATTTGTTTAACAGATTTGTAATCTGAGTTTTTTTTAATTTTCCTTGTATAATGTTCTTTGTGTTTTCTAAAAGTTGAAAATGGTCAATTTTTTATTTTTTTGTTTGAATGTATTTTGGTCATTTTCGTGAAAAAAAATACAAAAAATTGAATGGTGACATCAGCGAGAGACTTAATAACAATATTTCATTTAAAAGCAAAGGCCCTATATCTAATTCAAATTATACAGGAGCCCTATCACAAAAACGTACAAAACACACCGGTTTCAGGGTAATTTACCCAATGATTTAATTACTTGTTCGTTATTTAATCATTTTAGCTTTTATTATATATATTTTAATCGAAAATCTTTAAAATGTAATCTAATCATAGATCAATGTTTAGGGTCGCAGTTTAAAAAGTAAAGCGAATTTAACCTCGTTTTTGACGAATTGTTTTTGCTTGATTGAGGTAAATTCAAATAATTTGTCTGACTACGTAAATTAAAATAATTTTGTTTAAAGAGCTCAAAAGTTACAGTTTAGTCTGTCATGAGACTTTATAACAAATTAGAGGATTTCAATATCCTGTACGGTCTCATGACATGTTAAACTAGGTTCTGAAAGTTTTGCACTTCTTAAACAAATTTATTCGAAGTTACGTATCCAATAGTATTCTGTAATCTAAAATTATTCAAAAAAAATATATGTTAACTAGCACGAGTTTTGTATCATCTCATAGACTTCTAATGCGAGCATGATACAAACGTGACATGGGTGACTGAAGTAATATGTAATATTGATACATATTATATACCGGAAGGAAACGTGTTAATTATCAAGAAACGAAGTAGAGGCCAGAACCATGATCACGACAAGGAGAGAATGAAGAAGAAGTGTGACCCTAGGCCTTCCTCATAGAAATCTTATGTGATAAAGCTCGATAGAAAATTTTTTATTTCATATTTTGACTTTCATCCATTGGCACTTATGTTGATGACATGAAAGAACCAGTAGTTCCTCATTGTATGAATGTACATTGCGCTTGAATTAAGATTTCGTGATCATAGCTTCGTTATTTCCAAAAAAAATAAAATAAATTAACAACACTTAATGGTTAATTCAATTAAAAAATTCATACAAGCTTGTGAATTTCGGAGTGGAGTGAGTATCGCAGTTTAATTTTTCACTCAACAAGAAACATAATAAATATTCACTCTGATAATGTTTTATTATTTTAATAGATCATATTCTCCTAAGGAGTAGATTATAAGAAGACTCTTAAGTGGAGCAGATAACAAGTAGACTATTAAGTAAAGCTAAGTTAATAAGAAACCTATTTAACCGTTAAACGGCAGCAGGTTGAATGGCATCGGGCTGAATGCCTTGGAAGAGCAACTGAATGTCAGCAGGAGCACCATTGGGACCATTTCGGACGACCGCCCAACACTGGATTGTTGTGCCTACGACGAACCCTGCTTGTTGACATAGATCAACCCACCCATATCTCTTGAGTTTGAACGGGCCCGTCTTCGCCTTCTTTACAACGACGACATGGTCGATGACTCCGGGAGCATAGGCCATGACTTCCAAGCCATGACCGTTAATATCATTATGGAGAAAGTGCCACGAACGAAAGTAGTCTAAGGTTGCCCCAACAAGACTGAGGCCAACGAACATATCAGTATTGCTGATGGCTTTGGTGAAAAGATGTATTATTTGGCCGTTGACATCATGTCCAACAATCTGAGGAGGGACCTCGGGAGCTGCCATGTCTACTAGGTAGAGATTATGAAATAGAAGTTGAGAAATAATGT
This sequence comes from Hypericum perforatum, assembly GCA_012979155.1. Taxonomy (NCBI): domain Eukaryota; kingdom Viridiplantae; phylum Streptophyta; class Magnoliopsida; order Malpighiales; family Hypericaceae; genus Hypericum; species Hypericum perforatum. The sequence goes on from SOPF01025748.1 coordinate 29,414, forward strand.
CTGCTTATAAGACGAAGCTCATAGTGTTTCTTCTGTTTCAAATTTAGTTAGTTTACTCATGTAAATTTCACTTTCACCTACTAAAACATACAAAGATTCTGGTTCTATGGTTCTAGAAACATGTCCAACCAAATCTTGTTATCTATTGAAGCAAACGTCCTGTGACTATTATCATCTGATACACTAATGAAAAAAATTGTAACACATTCAATTGATGGAGTTGGATAAAATTGACAAGCAAACGTCAACAACTTCGAACAAGTAAGACTAGTGGTACCAAGAAGAAAATTTAATTTTTGCTCAATTTTTTTCGAAACTTTTATGCAGAGTAGATCTAGAATATTCCTGTCTATGAAAAATGTTTGACTGTGTTTAATATGCTAAAGATATTAGACTGTCGTTGCTCAGTAGAACCACGTGAATAACAAAATAACACAACTTTTGTAATTCAATATTGACGTACGTGGCTAAGGATAGAATTTCAATTCTTCTTATCGAACAACATTGCCTCCAGTTTTTTAACGCCATATCAGGTGCAAATTAACCGGTAGGCGAATTGATGGAGATACAATGTTAACTATAGTAGGGTAAACTATGTAAAAATTTAACTATAAAAATATGCACCGTCTTTAAGCAAACATTTTTTGCTTTTTTATAATTAATGCAAGCAGTTCTTGTCTAGAGTGATCGTAATTTTTTGAATCAAAAATGAAAATTTGTTTACATTACAATAGTCAAGGCTTGTTGAAGGTGTTACATGACATTCTACGTGATGAAAGTGTTGTAGAAAGCTAGGATGATACTTGACTCTTGAGTGGCGATTGTTTAGAATCTTACATCAGAAAGGAGTAAGTAAATTATATGTGGACGATTCACCTACTCACTAATTTAAGATTTTGAGTAAGATATTGAAATTTTACATAGTATGAAAATCAATTGCTCTAACAAAACTCATGGTTTATTGTGCTTGTATGACATCCGCTGATAGTAAGAGAGGCTTATAAAGCCTATACAAACTTATGCTCAATTGTGCTTCGTTTGTAAAGATATATTATAGAAAATCTCATATCAGAGTGATAAATATGTTGAGTTTATTTATAAATATGGAAGACCGTGTTGGCAGGATTCTTTCCAACACCATGTAGGATATTCGAGAAGGCCTACTCTTTGGTAGGAGTCGTGCTAGTCGTATTGTTTTGTTGAGAAGACGATAGTGTGGTGTCCTTGCTTTGGTCATCTTTCATCTTTCTGGAATAGTTAAATTGCTTTCTCTAGATATTCCCTTCGTCCTACCAAGTATGCTAAAAACTATGTTCTTTGAAAAAAAGTGATAAGAACATTAAGAAATCTCGTGATGGTTCACAGTACTTATCCAAGGTCAGTCCAAAACCAAAACTTGATAGATATATGTGACTTAATTTGGTGATTCACGCTCTCTATGATTTTAGTCCAGGAATTGACTACCCCGTACTTCTTCATCATCGGAATTGACTACCCCATTCCGAGCTATACGAAGGCATGGCGATTTTACCATACGTCTCTTCCCCAAGGTTGAACCACAACAAAACATCGGTGGTGCCTCCATCTCGATGTTCTTTGGCAAACCAGTGACACGCTCCATTCACGAATGTCGATAAACGCCAACTCAAGATTTCACACGTAACGTGGTGATGTTGGACTGACGGATCCGCCCAAGAACAAGCGACTATTGCGCAATTTCGAGTCTTCGAGGAACACACCATAGTCTCCAAGGGAAACCCTAATATTCCCTAGAAATCTAGAAATGCGACCCGTTTGAAGTCACCATTCTTTGGAGACCAAAGGTGTGTTCCTCAAAGACTGGAAATAGGGTGACTGTCGCTTGTTCTTGCGGGGATCCGTCGGTCCATGCTTCGAGAGTGTTTTGCAAGTACATCGGCCTCTCTTTACATGATCTAATTGCTCGTAGGAATGGAGAAATTGTCCGACCTTCTCAAACGCTATTAAGACTTACGTTATCAGGATGTGATACTTAAAGATGATAGAGTGATACGTTTCTCCCTATTCAAGGTATCTTGACTACTAGGCGACGGATTCATGCATAATCATCTAGGTGTGTTTTTTAAGTGCTTAGTCTTAAACAAATTTTCTTGGTTATATAGTTTTGGTGACTTGCATCTTTGGTACTCAAAGCCTAACCAAAAAATTGTTAAGGAGTATTTCCGAAATTGGGTCAATTGCGTTATAGGTAAAACGTACTTTTGAAAATAGACAGACATTTTTTTTAATGTAGAATTAAAAAAATAGACCAACACAGGATCCAAGAATTTCTCCATTGCCTGGTCCGTGACCGAGTCGGGATATTTTATTTTGTCAAATTAGTCGACTTGCATCTTCCAGTGAGTGCCGCCGAGTTTTAAGACCAGAAACAGCTAGGACTGGTCCACTCTCTTTCTGTCTCAGTACCTGTAAGGTGGGGGACATATGCCAGTTGACACTACCCGCCACGTTTGCACCCGACGACCCACTCATGCCCTCCTAAAATATCCTCTCCTCCGTACTCCCAACTTCAATCCCAACCAGATTTCATCTTGGAATTCGGTACTCAGCACAATTTTAATCATTCCATATTAATAATAATAATTAAGTGAAATAATATATTATTTTAATGTCGGAATGATCTCGCAAAATTATTTTATTACAATTTTATGAATTATTTTATTATCTTGACACGATCTATCGTTTTAGAAATCTTCTTATTCATATTCGGATAATTTATAATTGAAACACAGTTTATTTAAATCATATGTGTAATAAAATATCCAACACACTCCCAAGCTTCAACGCCATTTCTTTCTCTATTGGCTCCAAACGACACGTTGGCTCCTTTCCCTCCTCTCCTTTCCCCTCCCCCAAAAGATCTCATCTCTCTCTCTTCTCTCCCTCCCTCTCTCTCTCTCTCTATATATATATATATATATATATAAACCCTCTTCCTTTTTTCTAAGATCTTTATCTGTCCAAGTTGGTTGGGGGTTTTAGATGAAGATACAGTGCAACGTGTGCGAGGCGGCGGAGGCGACGGTGGTTTGCTGCGCGGACGAGGCGGCGCTGTGCTGGTCGTGCGACGAGAAGGTCCACGCCGCCAACAAGCTCGCCGGAAAGCACCAGCGGGTCCCACTCAGCGCCTCCTCCCAACAAATGCCCAAGTGCGACATCTGCCAGGTCACTTCCTTACTTCTGTTCGCTTAAATCTTTATTTTTTGGATAGATTATTTTTTTTCTTGATTTATTGTTATTGCCCACTAAGGATTTGTGGATAACAATTGAAGATAATCCAAATTACCTTGAATTATAGTGTGGAATATTGATAGGAATGGGCTTTTTTTCTACAGGAGAATGCTGGTTTTTTCTTCTGTCTGGAAGATAGAGCTTTACTCTGTCGGAAATGTGACTTATCCATCCACACAGTGAACTCACAAGTATCTGGTCATCAGAGATTTCTGCTGACCGGAGTGAAAGTGGGTCTGGAACCTGCTGAATTTGGCTCATCCTCTTCATCAGGAAAATCCCCTTCGGGCGAGAACAATTCGGAAAGAGGTTCCTTCTCTGACTCTAAAAGAAGCAATCAACCAACAAGTGCATGTCCTCAGAATTTACCTGTTCGAGTTGGGGGAGTTGGAGACTTCGGTTCTTCTAAGCTGCAAGTTTCGGGGGGTTCTGCAGCAACCAGCATCGCTCAGTGGCAAATAGACGAATTTCTGGGCATGAATGATTTTAATCACAATTACGTTTATATGGAGAACGGATCATCTAAGGTATGAACAGCTTTTGCCTAATCTGCTCCATCTTTTCCATTACTCAGCAATACAAGTTTTCGCCATGCTAGCTGATAATTTACTGAGACCTGTGATCCCGGGCTCCAGTATAGAAAGAAAGTTTTTAATTTGTTAAATTGGCTATTTTTACCTTGTCTGCCTACGAAGAAGAGCAGATATTCAATGTGCTTCTCTTTCTCATGGAGGGTGTATTTGCTATAACTTAAGCTTTTCAATACTGTTTGACATCATAGACGTTTTCTCATAAAGCTTTCGGTTTCGTAAATTAGATGGCAACATCTTTTCTGTCTTAGTTGACAGTCTATGGTTCGGAATGAAATCATACTTCATATATCTTGCTTCAGGGCTGGCTGTGTGTTAGGTTTCCCCTGCTTTACTCGTGGTAGTCAAACTATTTGGAGCATCTCACAAATGAGAGTTTCTGATTGTTTTTGTTGAGTACTGTGGAAGTCAAGAATGGAGGTGGACAACTTTGTTTACTCTCCATGACATTTCTCTATTTTGCTGCATCACTGTTAGTTGAAAGAACCAATTAAGAAAAAAATCTAGTTTTTCATTTTTTTTTCTGTTTCCCATCTTGTACATCATCCAAGAATTACCTCTCTTGTCGCCCTTTTGCTGGAAACTTATAGTTTTCTCATCAATGTATTTATCGGTCTTTGGGTAATTCGACTCAATTTGCTGCAGGCTGATAGTGGCAAGTATGGGGACTCTGAGGGCTCATCGATGTTGAGATCCTCCGGTGAAGATGCCGATGATGATAGTGAATGTCTAGGTGTGGTGCCTGACAGTTCTTGGGCAGTTCCACAACTACCATCACCACCTACAGACTCTGGCCTCTTTTGGCCTAGAAAGCTGCACAATCGTTCAGAAAGAACTGTTTCTGTGCCAGATATTTGTTCATGTGTGCTGTCTCATCACCAACATCAGAACAACAGCGATGTTGCTAAGAGGAGGCGGGACTCGTAATAACTTTCGGTGTTCAAAGTACGACAGATTTATCTATTTAAGCTCTCATATATGGTTTGCTTGTTCCTGAACTAGCGTTGTCTGAAACACAACTCATAGCTTCTCAAATGGATAGTCTACTTCTGTAGGTGTTTTGTTCTATCTCCGTTATTAGGACTCAATTTGGGGTGGGGTGAGTATTTGGTATATACCGGTCCCAAAAGATTCGGTTTCATCGGAGTTTTCTTGACGGGATCGGGAATCCGAAATTGTTTTCCAGTACATATTGCTCACTCTGCGAGACAAAAAGCAAGCCGAAATTCTAAGTCATTGCATAATTTAGTCAAGTGCCACATTTTCCATAATTCTTTCAATTCATGGTAAAAAACAGAAAAGTTGACAATGCGATTTGGTCTAAGAATTAAAAAGGGTTTTGAGATATTTCATCAATTAGGCTACCTTGGGCTACCAGTCTTCTAACGGACAAAAAAAATTACACTTAACTTGTGGTTTCACTGATTTCGCAATCAGATCGTGTAGTTTTAACTGTATAATTTGGTCTTTGTAATTTTTTTTTAGAACATAAGGACCATCCTGAATAATTGGATTAAATTATCACTTGGCATGTTACCTAAGCGCTAATTGGATAGATGGCAAATTGAAGACAACGAGAAAAGAGACGAACCCAAGTTTAAAGCTTCAATATTATTATAAAAATATTCTACCTTTAATCATTTATTACCCTCCGAAGATCCCAATTTTTGTTAACACTTGCTCTGATGAGCGGCCACTAGAGCCTGATGTTGTCGCTCCTCCAGACGCCTCCTCCAGACGACCACGTGGTCATCACTGTCCGGACCCAAAACGGAAGCAGCTACACCCACGACCCGTATAATCCTCAAAACCAAGTCAAAAACCTGTATGAGTTCATTAGGTCGTCAGGTCCACTAGCGATCCCCGACCCACCAACAGTTGACCCATTCTGGAATGCCACCCCGAGGATCGGGGGCTGCTTCTACGAGGTGGTGAAGATGGTAATCTGCCTGCCCATCGTCGTCGCGAGGACTAAGGCGGCCCTACTTGGGTGGAAAGACCCGAATAACCCTATGCCCAGGTGGCATGTCGAGGGAGAAGAGGGAGGGGTCCGGCAGCGCGAGGAGTGTTGGAGTTTGGAGGGAGAGGACGTCGAAGACCAGGACGGTAGGATTTAAGGTTAGGGAGGTGTTGTGGCGGAAAATTAATTCGCGGATTTTCTGACCAGTTTTAGTAAAAAATCCGTAACTAACTGCTCAAATATCGGATTGAGGTGATTTCAAAAGCTACAGAAAGATAAGAGATAAATCTACAACTTTGTAGTTTATCACTTTTCCAAATTCGGAGCAGAAAGAGGTCATAATCAGCTTGGAAGTTTCGGGCAGTTAGTTTTTCATATCTGAGGCCGGGGATAATTTAGGTTTTTTGTACTGAACGGCCTAGGGTTTTTGGTATTGGGTTAGGGCTAGTTTTTTCTATATAATGACAGCCTTGACGTAGAAGAAAAAACCCCAACAACACAACACAACATAACAAATCTCTTATCAAAGCTTCGGCTTTTTATCTTAGCGTAGGGTAGATGTAGCTTTTATCTTTTATGCTTTCCTCTTGTCTTCTTCTTCTATAATTCAATAAAGTTCTTGCTTTTCCACCAATTCTTTTCTTATCTACCAAGTCAGATCTATATATCTTCTCTTCGTTTTCCCCATATTTCTTCCATCTTTGCCTACTCGTTCGAATCACATCTTGGGACGACCACTCCAGATCCGTCTTTAGATCGTTTTCGACGTTCTAACAACATATTTATTTATTTGCGCAACAGGAGGAGAAGAGAAGGGAGAGGAGGAAGAGGGATAGGAAGAAGAAATAAATGTCAAGATTAAATTGATAATTTGTCATTCATCCAGTTAGCGTGTCAAAAAAATATATAGGGACTAAATTACAAAATTAAGATCATAGGGTCAAAACACGAAATCGGAGGTAAAATGTACTTTTCCAAAAAAAAATTAATCTATGAAAACAAGTGAAATTGACATGAAAGATGGAACTTGAACAAATTCTTATTATGTTCGTCTCATTTGGCACCAAATATAAACTAGGATAAAAAAATCGTCGACTACACACCTTAACAACAGTGCAAGAACAATAATATTTCCTGCACGCAAAGATAGGTGATTCAAACTTTTGAGTTTATAATTCAAATTTGAATTATTATGTTACCTAGGGGCTAGGGTGATAAGATTAGTAACGAACTTGATAAAAAAAAGTTTGAGATGATATAAGTGGTTGGAGAATAGCAAAAATAGAGAATATAAATAAGAACGAATATAAAATTAAAGAGTAATTCGAGTATAGAAAGTAATCAAAGAATAAACTTTTTATTTGATTTCTTTACATGCTTACGAATTGTGATGATCCTCACTTTATATAGGCTCTAGAATAGGAAGGGTTACAATTAGAAAATAACTACATTCATGTAGCCAACATAAAACAAAAGGAATGTAGTAAAAAAAATTCGAAAGATTTAAATTGTAATGATTCTATTGAAAGGAACCGATATAAAGATATAGTCGAAATGAGTAGATTCATTCCATTCATAACATATTATACTTCCATTTGTTAAAAGTGAATCAATTAAACCGTATGCTATTAAATGTCCTTGTATGAAGTGGTCACAAGAATTAATTATAGTCACACGCATATAACCTATGTATCAAAAAAGGGAAGAAGAAAACTATCCATGGAGCCAATATATTGGATTCTCATTCCCATTCTCCCACTCATACCATCTCTGTGACACTTTTTTTTTTCTCTCTCTTTCTCTCTCTCTCTGTCCAATGGGACTCTTGTTAGATAGTATCAGATCCTTTGTAATCTCTTGCACCATTGTCCTCGTACCATATCTTCTTGGAGGATCATCAAATGGCGTTTTTGGTGTGGGAGATTGTAATATATTCGAAGGAAGGTGGATTTATGATGAGACGTATCCGTTTTATAACAGCTCCGCCTGCCCGTTTATTGAGACACCTTTTGACTGCCAGAAAAATGGAAGACCAGACCACTTGTATCTCAAGTATAGGTGGCAGCCCAGCACTTGTGAATTGCCAAGGTTAGTGATACTTCATTTGTATGGTATTTAATGAACTGACTAATTATATATCTATGTAATATTTGGAGGGAAAAAATCACTGTAGATAAATTTGATGTTTTAATTAGGTAGGGGAAAAAGTTTCTAATTTGAATGGTACAAATTTGATGGAAAGAGGCGGCGGAACCGCATTTCTTCCTTCCTCTCACTCAATCTGTTCTGTGTCAAATGGTAATTTTTTATTACCTCCTACCATTTATATATCTTCTTTTACATGACTCTCCGTCCAATAAAAGCATTTGGTTCCTTTTACATTTATACTGATTTCGTTACAAGTATTAAACGACGGAAAATAATGCGATTCCTAGGAACAGTAGACCAACGATACAACGTCTGACAGACTTGTGTAATTGCATGCTACTTTAATTACATTTCAAAAAAATTATTGGGTTCAAACCGATCGATGCCATTAATAAGGGAATTAATATGTTATATGTTGCACTTATTAAAACAAGTTATATATGTTGCAGGTTTGACGCCGAGAAGTTCATGAGATTGGTAAATGGGAAGAGGATCATGTTTGTTGGAGATTCGATCAGTCTGAACCAGTGGCAGTCGCTAACATGTATGTTGCATGCTTCAGTTCCCAATTCCAACTTCACGCTTATTCGAAAGGGACGCTTATCCGTTATGACTTTTCTGGTAAGTCCATTTTATGCATGATCATAGATTCTACTTTTATGTGATGCTAAACTACTGATTCTAGGCATAATGGTTGAGTAGTGGTACATAATTCGAAACATATAATTAGGTTCTCTGATTTCGTATAGATCATACATGAACAATAATCAGAGTTAACGACTCCACTAAGTTCCCGAAAATTACTTACGGTCAAAATTCTTTGTAATATATTTCTTTAAAGTTGATTATTAGTGAAATTTTGATTTCAAATGTTTTCACCTAATGAACTTTTCAAGATTGGCAACAAACATGTATGTAAATAATTTGATAACATTTCAATCATAAACGCTGTCATTAATTAACGAAAATGAACTTTGAATGTCTAAATATATCAAACTTATATAAAAGTTTTAGGTTAGCCCAATCACTAAAAGGGTCTGTGATTTTTCATATCATGGATGCAGGAGTACAACGTCTCTATTTCACTGTCTCGCAATTCGTATTTGGTCGACACAGTCAAAGAGGATATAGGTTTGGTTCTGAAGCTGGACTCAATTGAAAATGGGAAAGATTGGAACGGCTACGACGTTCTCATTTTCAACACATGGCATTGGTGGCTACACACCGGACGAAAACAACCGTAAGATTGAATATATATTTATATGTATAATATGTCTATATAGTATACTGAATAATAAATTTTAACTTAACCAAAACATCTTAATTTTCAGTTATTAATGTTAGCTGAGTTTTCTCCATTTTAACATCATAACACGGCTAAAATGAAATCTAGTCAGTGGAGTGAGTGTTTATATAACAAGTAGTATGAAAAATGTACCGAAATATAAACAAACTTATTAATAATTAATTAAGTAATGCATTACATAAATAATATTGAAGCTGATAAGAATGAGAATTACTCTCTGTGAATTTTAGGTTCAGTTTCTTTCAGAGCGGCAACGCCACACTTAAAGATATGGATCGTCTGGTTGCGTTTAAGGAGGCGTTGATAACTTGGTCCGAATGGGTCGATACCAACATTAATGAGAATCTCACCAAAGTCTTTTTCCAAGGCATCTCCCCGGCCCACGACAGGTGCCAACTAGCAATCTTTCGTTATCATTCAATTTGATATTATTGAATTTCATTTGAAAATTACTATTATAATAATATTTATTTTACCTTTAGTATGACTTAATCTAAAATCACTTAAAGACTTTGTCACTCTATTTTGTGCCTGATCAATATAGTCTAAATCAACTTGGCCAGATCCGGCATGACTTCTTATTCGTCAAGCATTTACGGGACTTTTGTTTGACCCATATTATAAGCAACTTTCCTGTTTAGATTATCTATAATGATATTATCTTTATCGTAATAACTTTATTTAGAAGTATTGAAAATTTACTATTATATAGTATTAATAATTTATATTGAATATAAGTATCAAAACAAATTGATGACATAAAGATTGTCACAAATTATTAGTGGATTTTCAATCTATAGTATAAGCAATTTGGATTGGATAAAACAATGTCAAAACATACAGATCACGTCATTTGCAAGAATCCTAATATCAAAAAAAAAAAAATTGGTAAAATGTAAGTGATTACAAATTTTGACTCCAATAGACTTTAGAATTATTATTGTTCACTTATGTTGCCTCAGCTTTAAAGATTGGAACGACACCGAGTCGAAGAGTTGCCGAGGTCAAACCCAGCCAATCAATGAAACAACATACCCAGGTGGGCTGCCACCTGCTGTGGCAGTGGTGAAGGAGGTCATAGCCAGCATGACCAATCCACTCAAAGTCAAATTGCTGGATATAACCACACTCTCCCAACTAAGAAAGGACGGCCACCCTTCTCAATATGGGAACCTCAGACACCTGGGAAATGACTGTAGCCATTGGTGCCTTGGTGGAGTTCCAGATACTTGGAACCAACTTCTCTACTCGATTCTCTCTAATGGAGAGATCGCTAAGAATTGAATTGATGTTACTTAGATGAATCTTAAATGTTTCATTTTTCGTGTCGAATGAGAGTTGGTGGAATTGGGAACAAAAATTCTGTTTGTCCTTTGGTATATCGCATGGCATATTATGGTAACTTTTCCCTCTATTGATGAGATTGATTTGATTTTTTAGTTTTTGGGGTCCAACTATTTTGTTGGGTTTTTAGATCTGTATCACATTATTTTTCAGGTTCTATTTTTTTTATATATTTGGGTCAAAAACTGGTTTAAGTTGCTTTGCTAACCTAAAGTTATGAATTTTGGTCACTAATAGTGCACTTAATAATCAATGTGATGATGTTAACACGATAACAAAATTATTCTTATCACATCTGACTCAACTTTTAATTAGTCAATCTAAATAATCACTTTGATGATATTAACATGATAACAAAATTATTCTTATCACTGCTGACTAAAATTTTAAATTAGTCGATGTAATAATATTTTAAGTACCAAGTGTTTTACAATCAGAAGCAAATATTACGCTGTATATAAACGACACTCATAGGCCATTGTGTGATTTCATTGTCTTGTCTCCTTTGCCTACATCGATGAAGTATAGAGTGACTTTATGTGTTCGCTATTCTAGTTTTTTTCCTCCATTATTTTCCAGTGGCCTTCAAATCCTCACCCATTATTTTATTTGTTGATACCCTCCCCATTCAATGGGGTCATGGATACTTACGTAACCTGTTCTTCAAGCTTTGCAAGACTTTGGATGTCTTTGTACCAAAAAGCTCTCAAATGAAGGTTCGGTTGTCTTTTATGGGTTGGAGGTGATATAATCAAATTCGGCTTCATGAAATGGGAAACAGGCCGTAGCTCCTGGCTCCGGACTGGGTTTCAGTGAATAGACTTGGTGATTTTTTTTTTGTTGTAATGACTAATTAGTATATCAGCATTTCGAATGCAAAATTGTGACAATACTACGGTGCTATCCGTGGTACTTCTTCCGGCCATTCTTTTATTCCATTGGATTTTTTTGCCATAGAGCTTTGATGAGGTCCAGGATCGCATAGGAATTTAATACCCATAGGTTGTAAATAATACTTGTATAATAAATAATAAACCTTACTTGCCATTAGTTCAGGAGAGAGAGAAATGTGGGAGAGATGGAGGAAGGGGAAGAAGTATTTTAGCTTTCTTAGATAACACTTTGGTATTTCCAAGAATCCGGATTAATATAGTACTTTTAGTGGTGACTCGGTGTAATTTCAAGAATTCTTATCTAGGGCTTAATCATTTTGAATTCGAAACATCACAACTTATGATTGTTTTTTCTGATATATGCAACTGTCTTTATTGACCAATGTATTCAAACATAAATATGATTAGTTTTGTCCGCATATTCAATTGTTCTTATTAATCAATTTATTTAAATATTCTAAATATAAGGATTTATGACTATTTTTTTTCGGTATATTCAATTGTCCTTATTGATCAATTTATTCAAATTTAAAGACTTATGACTATTTTTGCCCATACATCCATTGATCAATTTATTCAGCTAAAAAAGACTTGTAACTATTTTTGCTCATATATTCAATTGTTCTTATTAATCAATTTATTAAAATAAAACTACTTATAACTATTTTTTCCCATACATATGGTTCTTCTTTTGGAAAAATATCACCGGGTCCAATATTGCTTCTACCTTCTTTACTGGTGAAGAAATATTTGTTTTCCATTCCTTGAAGATCTAACATAGGAGATCAAGATATTGCTACCAAAGAGGATATGGGAAGACATTTTTTTGGGAAGATATGCAGTCATATAATCTTTATTTGGGGAAGATATGCAGTCACATAATCTTTATTTGGGGCTATATAGTCACATAACTTGTTTACAAGTCATTGACTAAATCTCCATGGCGTTTTGGCTTGTCCTATTAGGGCTTCACTCTTTTTTACCATACCAAGCAACCCAAGTTCTAGGAGATGATGTGAGCCAATATTATCAGGACATAGAAACCACAAATAAGTGTAATTTCTATGAGGGGAGTTGGGTTCTCGATGCTTCATTTCCGCTATACAATTCAGCATCTTGTCCTTTTATTGGAACACAATTTGACTGCCAAAGGAATGGCAGACGTGACAAGGACTATCTCAAGTATAGATGGCAGCCCCAGGGTTGTCGACTTCCCAGGTAATTTAATATTTTATTATTTTTACCCTCTTTTTCTTAAGCAAAAAAGTTGATGATAATCTTCCATAATTTTCTTTCTTGTTTTATAGCCAGTTATTTCTTCCAGTGTGACATAAAATTTTTGAAACTACTTAAAAACTAATTCAGATCAAATAGATAATATGATTTCTCTTTTCAGATCCGTTGAACCATAAGTTTTTAAAATGATTTTATTATTAATCATATTTGGTATTAAAATAATAATTTATTCTAGAATTTCATTGCAAATATTAAAAATCGAATTAAGATCTTAATTAAATGGCTTTTAATGATAAAAAAAACTCTAACAAAATAATGTTTTTTGTCAGTTTGACCTACACCGATATTCCTCACGAGAATCGATTGACCCAACTAAGTGAATTGTTAGTCAAACCTTCATCAGTGCTAGATCTGCTGGCTGTTCGGAACACATTTAAATATTTTTTAAAGATCACATACCTTATTTTGACTTGTTCCGTTGATTGAGATACTTATCTTATAAAACTCGTAAAAAATATCTAATTCAAGTTGACAAAACTAAGAAAATATGAGCATGTTGAGATTTAATTTTGTACGGCCGTGATTTAACTTTAAGTATATTTCGTTATTGAATCCGCCATTTTTGTGATCGATTTGCATCCTCGGAACTTAACCGAGACATGCCAGTGTTTGTGGCCTTTTTCTCGTCTCTTTTCTGGCTGTCTCACGATTGGTCTCTGATGAAAAAAACGTGATAGGTTCAACGGTGAAGATTTCTTGAAGATCAACAGAGGAAAAAATCTAATGTTCGTTGGCGACTCGATCAGCCACAACATGTGGGTGTCGCTCGCATGTTTGCTTCACGTAGCCGTTCCAAATTCTCCTTTTAAAATATTAGATAACAAGGACGGACTGTAAATTATGAGAGAGTAGATTGAGAAGAATAGAATAATCTTATTGAAGGCAGAGAACAGCCATATATACAGCAGTTTACAAGGAATAAAAGAATGCCTAAAAACTATACAAACATAACTATTAATCAATGCAAATTAACTAGCCGTTGCACAAGATACAAGATATAAAACTCTTGATATATCAACATCAAACTCAGAACTGTTAGTAACTTGAAGTTCTTGAACACTGCTGTAGTTATAGCAGCAGTAATGATCTTGATAATCCAACACTCCCCCTCAAGCTGAGCATGTGTAAGGATTGAACATATTCAGCTTGCTTGTAAGGTACTTGAATTGTTTTGGATTGACAGCCTTGGTGAAGATATCTGCAATTTGTTCTTCAGAGCTGAGATAAGGAGTTCTGATTTCTTTACTTTGCACTTTCTCTCTGACGTAATGGCAATCTACTTCGATATGTTTCGTCCTCTCGTGAAAAACCGGATTTGCAGCAATATGAATCGCAGCTTGGTTGTCGCAAAACATGATCATAGGACCGTCTTGTAAGAATCCCAAGTCTTTAACCAATTGCTTCAGCCAGACGAGCTCACTTGCAGCATTCGCCATAGCTCGATACTCTGACTCAGCTGATGATCGAGATACCACGGTCTGCTTCTTGCTTTTCCATGTGACAAGGTTTCCACCTACAAAAGTACAATAGCCACCAATTGATCTCTTATCATCAAAATCATTAGCATAACTTGCATCGGTGTAACCAATTATATTCATATGACCAGATTTCTTCATCAGAAGACCATTCCCTGGACTAGATTTTAAATATTCAAGTATTCGGTTAGCTATTAAAATATTACTCGATCTGGGATTGTGCATAACCTGACTTATAAGACTAACAGCAAATGTAATCTCTGGTCTAGTAATTGTAAGATAAATTAGTTTTCCTACCAATCTTTGGAACCTACCAACCTGATTTGGATTAAGAATCTCACCTTTCTGCAACGAGAACTTGTTACTGCTGTCAATTGGAGTTTCAACAGGCTTGCAATCAGATTTTAAAGTCTCTTTCAAGAGCTCAAGTACATACCTTCTTTGGCACATATGGATGCCTTTCTCAGAATAAGTGAATTCAATTCCTAAGAAGTACTTTAGCTTACCAAGATCTTTGATGTCAAACTTGCTCTTGAGTTTTTGCTTCAGATTCTCAATTCCATTGTAGTTGTCTCCTGTAATTATTATATCATCTACATACAAGCACACTACAATCTTACCTTTGGAGTCATTGATCGTGAATAGAGTGCAGTCCGAATAGCTCTTGCGAAAGCCCAACGCAATAAGCTCCTTGCTGAGTTTATGGTACCATGCACGAGGGGATTGTTTCAAGCCATATAAAGCTTTCTTTAGCTTACACACTTTTCCACTCGACTTACATGGATGACCATCTGGTAGTTCCATATAGATATCTTCTTCAAGTTCTCCTTGAAGAAATGCATTTTTTACATCCATTTGGAATAATGGCCAATCAAAGTTTACAGCAGCAGATATGATGACACGAATCGTGTTCATTTTTGCAACCGGGGCAAAAGTTTCAGTATAGTCGATGCCCGGGGTTTGTGTGAAACCACGGGCAACGAGCCTAGCCTTATGTCTTTCAACACTTCCATCCTTGTTGTATTTTACCTTAAACAGCCACTTACAGCTAACAATCTTCTGGTTTTTTGGTGGATCACAAACAACCCAAGTTTGATTTCTTTCTATGGCTTCTAACTCTTCATTCATGGCCTTTTTCCAAACTACAGATTGTCTTGCATCCTCATAACTAACAGGTTCAGGTTCTGACTCAATTTTGCTCAAGTAAATCCTATGTTCCTTACTGATTTTATCATATGATATGTGTTTTTCTATAGGATACAGATTAGTAGAATATACCTTATATTCTTGCAACTTGGCAGGAAGTTTGTGTGGCCTTGATGATTTTCTGGTTTTAGCCACCTTCTCTTGTTCTTGTTGCATCTGATCATCGTGACTACCTGCATCATTAGAATTATTGCATGAGTCAGATATAATAGTAACTTCCTGATTTCTTTGTACTTCAGAATTTTGCATGTTTGCAGGTGTTTGAAATTCTGCAGCAGATTGTTGAAATTCTGCAGCAGATTGCTCTGCACCAGACTCTGCACCAGATTGTATCTCCAAATTCTGCAGGTCTGAGTCTCCATAGATATCTTCGTATGTGATTCTAGTTCTGAATCCAGGATGTCCAAGGTGATCACATGATTGGTTACTTGTCTTCTCCCCCTGAGACTCAACATTATTGCTCTCTTCGTTCGATTTATGAGCGAAATAAGGTTGAGTTTCAAGGAATGTAACATCTCTTGACAAGAACTTTTGTCGTGTCTTTGGATTATAACACTTATATCCCTTCGTTGTAGACGAATATCCCAAAAAGATACACTTCTCGGCTTTTGGATCATGTTTATCCCTCTTTTGCTTAGGAATTAAAACAAAGCAAACACATCCAAATACTTTCAGATGATCAATGTTGACAGCTTTGTTGAACATGATTTCCAAAGGTGATTTATGCTGAATAACTTTGCTTGGAGTCCTATTTATTAGGTAGCAAGCCGTTAAAACAGCATCGGACCAAAAAAATTTGGGCACATTCATGTGAAATCTTAAAGCTCTAGCAACTTCAAGCAAGTGTCTATTCTTCCTTTCAGCAACTCCATTTTGCTGAGGAGAATAAACACAAGTCTTCTGATGGATAATTCCTAACTCTTTAAGTTTCAAAGGTAACTCTTTCAAATACTCAGTACCATTATCGGTCCTAAGTATTTTAATCTTTTTCTCGAATTGATTCTCAACAAGGTTTTTAAACTCTTCAAATACAGTGAACACTTCAGTTTTATTTTTAAGCAAATATAACCATGTTGTTCTTGAAAAATGATCTATGAAAGTAATAAAATACTTGTATCCATCATAAGATAAAATTGGAGAAGACCATAAATCAGAATGTATTAAAGCAAGAGGTTCATTGTACTCAGAAATTGATTCAGAAAACATAGTCCTACAAGACTTAGCAAACTTACAACTCTCGCAATTAGTAGCAATAGCTTGCTTACAATCAACTATTTTATTCAAGATTCCATCAGAAGGATGTCCTAATCTAAAATGCAGAGTTCTTGGAGAAACAAGGGCATTCATGGCAGTAATGGGGCAAGCAGGGACCTTGACATCTTCAAGAACATACAGTCCATTGCACAAACTCCCCCTACCAATCATAGTCCCGGTTTTCAGATCCTGAAATGTTACATGATTAGGTTCAAATACAACTCTGCAATTCAAGCTCTTAGTAATATCACTTACAGATAATAATTTAGCTTTTAAACAAGGTATAAAAAGAACTTTAGATTGACCAGTGTTAAGAAGATACCTTTTTCCAGTTCCAGAAATTTTAAGTTTAGATCCATTAGCTACGGAAACTTGTTGATTACAATCATAAAGTTTCAAATCAGTTATGTCATTTTGGTCAAATGTCATATGATGACTTGCTCCAGAATCAATTATCCACATAGAGTTTCTATTTTGTCTAAATGTGGCATAAGTGTAGTAGTTATTATGGTCAGCATGTTTACCTGTCTCAGGCTGAGATGCGATAGAACCTCCATCAGAATGTGCCAAGTTGGTGTTAGGAGTTTGATTATTTCCCTTATTCAATTGCTGAATCACTTGCTGCACAATTTTGTCAATTGAAGTAGTTGAAGCTCCTGCAGCAAATTCTTGAGTTTTGGTGGAAGTCTCAGCCATATTTGCAGCAACCTGCTTCTGATTTTTTAAATGTGGATGAAGGAACCAACATTTCTCTTGTGTATGACCATTCTTTTTGCAATATTCACAAAATAGGTGAGCTCTGCTTGTGTTGTTCCTTCCTCCTCTTCCTCTAGAGTTTCCTCTAGTGCTAAAGCCTCCTCTGTTGCTTGATTTAGAGACGTAAACACTTGCTTCTGGTGCTTCTTCTTTTTCTTTTGGGGCAACCATAACTTTCTTCTTGGTTTCTTCTTGGAGCAGCCTCGAGCAGATAAAGTTTAGTGAAGGGAGATCAGGGCCAGTAAGAGTTTGATTGATAAAGTTGTTGAACTCAGGCTTCAGAGCCACCAAGAGTTCAAAAACTTTATCTTGCTCTGCTCTTTTATGAATCGTGGCAGCATCAGTAGACATAGGCCTGTAAATCTCAAGTTCATCCCACATGCTCTTCAGCTTTCCAAGAAGATCAGTCATTGAGCCTTCATCTTGCCTTGTCTCTGCTATCATCTTCTTTAACTCAAAGATTCGATATAGGTTTTCTTGTTGGCCATACATGGCGTTGATCGAATCCCAGAGTTCCTTGGCAGAGTTTGATAAAGCAAAGATGCTATAGATTTTAGGGTCGAGGGAGTTGAGAATCCAAGCCATGACCAATTGGTCATTGGCTTTCCAGGTCTCATACTCTTCACTTACCTCATCAGTTGGAGGAGTGATTCTCCCTGAGATGTAACCCATCATACCTTTAGTATGTAGGTTCATCTTTGCAGCCTTTGACCACAGTAGGTAGTTTTGTCCATCTAATGGGATGGGTGTGATCTTGAGGTTGATGTTTGAGTCACTCTCAAGGGTGACAATTTTTCTTGGTGTGTTTTGATTTTGGACAGATGAATTCTGCATTGCGGATGTAGAATCTGAGGTATTTTCGGCCATGATCAAGGCTCTGATACCATGTAAATTATGAGAGAGTAGATTGAGAAGAATAGAATAATCTTATTGAAGGCAGAGAACAGCCATATATACAGCAGTTTACAAGGAATAAAAGAATGCCTAAAAACTATACAAACATAACTATTAATCAATGCAAATTAACTAGCCGTTGCACAAGATACAAGATATAAAACTCTTGATATATCAACATCAAACTCAGAACTGTTAGTAACTTGAAGTTCTTGAACACTGCTGTAGTTATAGCAGCAGTAATGATCTTGATAATCCAACACGGACTCTCGACTTTCACAATTCCGGCAAGTTCATGTCTTCTTCTAATTATTATTGTCTCTTCGTATTTTTGACGTTTTCAATGTGTGGAACTGATGATTAATTTAATTTAAATCCGTACGGATGTTAAAGTTTTTTGTAAATTTCTGAAATAGATGCACTCAATTTAATATAGAATTGTACTCGATTAATCGTGAGTTGCATTAATAGTAGTGTAATACCAAACTGCTGAATTGATAACTATCAGTCATCGATTCATGAAACTGGTCTAATATCCATGCTAAAACTCAATTGTTAGGAAGGTCTAACATTTGAACTTTTAATTTAGTTAGCAAATATTTGATTTCAGATCATTATTTTGCACATTTGAACTTGTAAGTGTTTTGAGCTTAACCCAATGTGCACCAATAATAGTTCAGGAAAAATATGATTAATTGATTAACAAAGAAAATAACGAATAGAGAATGGCTCGTTATTTGACACTCAATTCTTCAAATTTGGGTTCCATCAGGAACACAACATTTCAGTTTTTTTCCTGAAAAATCCATACCTAGTAGATGTGGTTCCGGAGAAAATCGGTAGAGTGCTGAACCTGGATTCACTGAGTACAGCCAGTCGTTGGCTTGAAATGGACGTGTTGATCTTCAACACCCATCACTGGTGGTTTCACGAAGGAGCATTGCAGGAGTAAGTTCAATCATATTTTTTCGATAATAAAGTTTTCTTATGAAAATTTTATGGATAATATTTACGTGGCACCAGTATATCATTTCCTCGTATAAAAATGAGTAACAAATTGTTTGTCGATAAATTAATGCACACTTTCCACCAAAAAAAGTTCATGCACACTAACAAGTCCGTTTAAAATATTTCGTATTTTTGCAGTTGGAAATTCATCCGAGTAGGAGACAAGATATTAAAAGACCTAGACCGTTTGCAAGCTCTAAAAATTGCATTAACGACTTGGGCTAATTGGGTTGATAAAAACATCAACCCTATGAAGCAAAAAGTGTTTTTCCAGGGGCCAGCTGCTACGCATTACAGGCAAGTAAAACCACTAATATGCGATTTTTTTACATGGATGGAGAGATCCATATTTTTGTTATCGTTCTTGATCCGACTTGAAACTTTTTAAATAAATAAGAAATATATATAATTTGTTGTGTTTGTGTTAAATTGTGAAACTATTCTACATATTTTCCAATTCATTACAAAATTTATATTTTATAAATGTAAAAATTACATTTAAAATTTTTAATCTAATAAAACTGTAAAAAAATCCAAAAATAAGTTTAAGCAATTTAGTTATAATTTGCTGGTACAGTCGGTGAACTGAGCAGTCCGAATTTGAATCATCATTTGGATTTTTGCGAAAATTGACACAGTATTAATTTTGGGTCATGGTCCAAACAACCAGAACGTATTTTAAAATAATGTTATTATGTATGGTATAATGCTTTTCCTCCCACTAATTTTGGAATTTCTTCCCAATAAATTTTCATTATGAAATTTATCTTACATTATGGAAATATTTTTTCTGTTTTTCACGATATCTTCAGTCCAAAGGAATGGGAAGATCCGGATCCAAAGGCAAAGGCATGCATGGGACAAACCAAGCCAGTTGAAGGGGAAAAGTATCCTGGGCCTAGAGTCTTGGGTTCCGACGTCGTAAAAGAAGTCATACGCACAATGAAGAAGCCTGTCCATTTGCTTGACATTTCACTGCTCAGCCAACTGAGGAAGGACGGTCATCCTTCCTTGTTCTCCATCGGTGGCGACGACTGCAGTCACTGGTGTCTCGCCGGAGTTCCTGATACTTGGAACCAGCTCTTATACGCCGAACTCGTCACCGTCTAATTGATTTCATTAGTATTTTTACTCCATTGGTAATTAATAAAACCATGCAATCTTGATCGGCCTATTTAGTTGTCGTGGTTAAAACTACATGAATTAAATAAATGGTTATTATAAGCCAGATTATCTTTAAATATAAAGTTAATTGTATTTCATTTTCTATGATCTTTCTTCCCCTTTATTATCTATATTTCTATTTTATTATATTTATTATATAATTTTCTTTTTCCTGGAAATTATTTTATTTCTGAATGAAATAATATTACAAAAATATGGATATGGTAATATTATTCAGTACAATCCTGTCATTTTATTGTAAGAGTCAAATGAACTCGTCTTTCTATCTTGGATTGCTCTGAGCTCTAACCATTCTTTTGAAAATAGCGTATCAGACATACATATTTTTTGTGTTATTAAAGAACAGTTAATTCTATTTTTGGAATAATGGCATAGACATATAGATTTCTTTTTGTGTGGTGGTTAACTCATGCACCATTTGAACAACACTTGTTTCTTTGTGGACATGAAAAATATCCTACGATTGATGACTCCCAAACTACAATTTGATATTAATAATTTATCACATTGTCTTTTCAAAGTATAGGCAAATGTGGAGTACGACATAAATTTCGATTTGCATGTTGGGGCAATTACCTGGCAGTTTGATGTATTATGTATTTATGGAACCAAAATGTTTTGGATCCTACCTCTCAAGTCTCATCTACAGTATTTTGTCAAACATGTTCTTTGTTCTCAATCACTTCCGTTTTCTGATGAACATTTATTGCCATTATACCATGGAGAAATTTATGGTGGAATATCCATGTCAAATCACTTTGGTGGATTGATATGCACCCACAAATCCACCAACGATAAGTAGAATGGTTGTACATGTACCAATTAAATGACTTTTATGTGAAAATTTGCATACATAAATCGAAATATTATTATAGCATGGGTTTTTCAGTAAGCTTATTATGACATAGGTTTTTTTGGTAAGTTTATTTACTTGAAATAGTATATATCATTTGTGAAACCATAAACACATTAATATGATTCCAGTTTAGGTCCCCTCCCCTCCCCTCCCGCATCCCCTCCCCTCCCGCCCACTTAAACCCAAATCTTCCCCTCCCCTCCCGTCCGCCAGCTCGCCGCCGCCGCCTCCGCTATTGCCCGCCCGCCTGCCACCACGACCAGCCACCGTTAACCTACATCGGAGTTTTACCCTAATCGTTTTTTCTTTTGCAGATTCCGGCCACATTACTTGGAACCAACGTACGCCGTCTACTGGGCTTTGCTTGCCTCGGCGAGGCCTTCTCGATCCACCAGCCACCTCTTTCCACCGGAGTTGACCACTGTTGACCGGAGTGGACTGGCCGTTGACCGGCATTGACCGGCGTTGACCGGTCGTCGGCAAGCCGTGGAGACAGAATGCCCTCTCCCTGAGGGCGTCGACCACCCCGCCGCTGTTCGACCATCCATGGCCGCTCCTACACGGGTCGATCCGGTGGCTCAGGTGGATTCTCCCCCTCGACGTTCCTCTTATGCAACGGTGGTTACCTCGCGTGTTGACGGTTGGGTCCGGGATGGTGATTTCATCCCTCCGGTTCAAATCGGTGATAGGTTGGCAGTGGTGCTTGATGAGGCACGCTCTGCCAACTGTGAGAATTTCGGACAAGTTGCTCTGATCGGTCGTCTGCTATTGAGGAAAGGTATGACTCCGTACACAACCTCTACTCTTCGGGATGAACTGACGAAAATCTGGGGGTTTTCCACTCTTCGTATGCTCCCTCTGGGTAAGGGATTCTTTGGCTTCCATTTTAACACTACCAAGGATCGTGACCGAGTGTGGAATTCTATCATATGGCGATTGTCACATGGTTCCTTATACTTGCAAGCTTGGACTCCCTTTTTCAACCCTTCTCGCTACTTGTCTACACGTGCTAGGGTTTGGATTCATCTGGTTGGTTTAAGCATGGAATTTGTTGCTCGAGATATTATGCTTGGCTTGGCTTCCATCGTGGGAAAACCCATCAGGTTTGATTCTTCGTCCCTCAATAAGTTTCATGGAGCTTCCCCCCGAATTCTGGTAGAAATGGATATGACAAGACCAGCTGTCAAAGACGTGATGCTGAAGTTGACCTCGCGGGAGATTTCGGTGGATGTCGTATATGAGAATCTCCCTGATTTTTGTATGCACTGTACGACTACTGGTCATCTAACAGCTGAATGTCGCAAGAGAAAAGCCAAGGGCACAGGTATGGCTGAACGGGCTTACAGTTCTCCGGAGGATGACTTTGTCAAATCCACCGAAAGGTTAGCTACTACCGTTCTCCTCGAAAATATGTTGCAAGATAGCGTGTTTGATGAGCGGGCAGATCATTTTGAGGTGTCACCGACTGAGGTGACTAGTGAGGCTATTGTCGTGGAAGAAGTGCGGCAGGATATACACGCATTGGTTTCGGAGGTTCAGTCAGGACCTCAGCACTCTAGTGCCGAAGGCGAGGCCATCCCAGTGGGCCCAGTGAACATGGAGACCATGACTCCGGTGGGAGAGTCTGAGGATGTTTTGCAGGGTACGACAGTTGTGGATGTTGTGCCGGGCACTGAGCCTAGGGCTTCTAGCATCCCAGAACGCATAGGTCATGCCGTTTTTTCGACAACTGCTGAGTTCCATTCGGAGGAGGATGTTTCTGAGGCCATTACGAATGTTGTTGCTGACATTGATCAGTCTGCTCCTGAGACAAGTGTTTTACCTGTTTCGTGTGAAACTGAAACTCAAGCTTTGACAGAATTCAGAGGCAAAGGAAGACGTGTGGTGCCAACAAGATCAAGTTCGAGGCCACGAAAACCAACATACAAAGCGTCTGCTCTGATGCGGGGACTCAGGCATAAGATCAAGGTAGCTCCTCCTGCTCGGGCTATAGGAAAGTCAAGCCCTGAGCCACCGGATATTGATGACGCCCTGTTGGAGGAGCAGGTTGTCGAGGCATGGGATTTGGCGCAAAGAATCGGATGCTTTTGGGAGGGAGATCCCTCTGAGATCAGCCAACATCTTAAGGAGGCAGCACGCGGTTGGCAATCTTGACTTTCGTTTTGATCCTTCGATAGACTCTAGAGGGTCCAAGGCTTTCACTCTAGGCTACACTCCTTTGCGAGTGCTTTCGTGATTGACTTCTAGTTAGCGTTGTATCATCGGTTTACTTTGATATTTGGCTCTCTAGGAGTTCTTTGATATCACCGTTGTAACAGACTATGGTGTGGTGGTTCTTTTTTTTGGGCGGTAATACAATTATACCTTTCAAAAAAAAAAAAAAAAATATCATTTGTGAAATAGTTTGTTTTTTTTCCTTATTCCATGATAAATTTACCAAAAAGATTTTTGCCATCAAATAATAGTTTGATTGTCTTCCAAATTTACATATATTAATCATTTAAATTGTGTTGGTATCATCAATCTATTTGCATTTGTGGATTGGTATTGGCGGGTACATACCAAATTACCTAGGTGACTTGGTATGGAGAGTCCATAAAATAGATAAATTTATATTTCCAATTTTTGGGGATTTAGGTTCATTATAATATTATATTCACGTCACAGCAAATGGAGCCTGTATTTAAGACTCTTAAACATTTTGATTATTGATAAAATCTATGATAATTAAGAAGCAGACCACACAAGGCATACTACCTTGAAAGAAAGAAATCGCAACAGACAAAAACGCTCTTCAGGCAAATTAACTCTCTCCCTTGTCATATTCAATGACGATATGGTTAGCCCTCCTCGTCCATGTGTCCCTAACAATATTTGTCCTAGGAAATCAAGTGCTAGGCCATGGCGGAGAAAGATTGAATTCCGGTTGCGATTACTTCCAAGGGACGTGGGTCTACGATGAGACATACCCTCTTTACGATTCTGGGAGCTGTCCTTTCTTTGCAGGAGAAGGCTTCGATTGCCAGAATAATGGTAGACCTGACCATGACTACCTCAAGTACAGATGGCAGCCCACCGGTTGTGGCATTTCCAGGTAATTTAGTTCTTTAGTTGTCTGCTTTCTCGTCGTAGAAGGATTTTTTTTTTCTAATGGTAAATAATTATAAGGTTTAACCCTTATTCAATCAATCTCGAATCTTTTGGTATATATTTTTTTATTTCAGGAATTTAGCTTTTTTAGGTCGATTCATATGTTAGAGTTTCGTCTTTCTTATTCAACCCTTACGGAATTTTTTGAATAAATAATATTATGTGACCCAGGTCAGCCCTTTATGGTTCGACTTGCACTGTCCTAGGTATCGTTTCTGTTTTAGAAATTGAGGTAGAAACTCACTTTCGAATATTGAGTCACTTGGATAGGTTTTTTTTTTTCTAGTTCTCTGTAACTCAAAAGTCTTTTTGTAGGTTTTTTTGAGAAATAATATAATTTTATGTAAAAAAAATTGATGATGATATTTGAAATAATTCATTAATTTTTTTAAAATTTATATTCTTGAGATATGGTTTGGCAATCATATGCTGTTGCTCAATAATACGCTTCT
Source organism: Hypericum perforatum (assembly GCA_012979155.1). Classification (NCBI taxonomy): domain Eukaryota; kingdom Viridiplantae; phylum Streptophyta; class Magnoliopsida; order Malpighiales; family Hypericaceae; genus Hypericum; species Hypericum perforatum. The sequence continues at coordinate 54,457 of SOPF01025748.1, forward strand.
ACAACTTTCCTTAACATCACTCAAAATACATTATGTTTAGTAATGTGCATAGCGAACATGTATTATGATTCACCGTAAATACAATTAATATTCTATGTTATGATATAAAATAAAGAAAATTTACCTAAAAAATATTTAGGTCTAGTTCTTTCCATGAATTCAAATGGCAACAAATATGTTGATGTGCAACAGTGCAGGGGGTGGGGATGACTTGTGTGTTAATAAATGTTGTAGATTTGACGGTGTGGATTTCCTGGAGATGCATAGAGGAAAGAAGATAATGTTCGTGGGAGATTCTCTGAGCCACAACATGTGGCTATCACTTGCATGCCTCCTCCACAACGCCGCTCTTAATTCCAACTACACTTTTACATTTCGCGGCCTCGTCTCCACCTTTACCATGCCGGTATAAGTTTAATAACATCATATCGCCGGATAAATATTGAATTTTTAATAAGGTTTCATGGGTCACACAACGTTTTTATTAAAAAAAATCGTGAAATTTTGATGTTCGGTGTTCTTCAGGCTCCCTTATTTTATGCCGAGTATTAATTAGTTGCCCTTTGGATTTTTTTGGCCCGTGCATGTGGACAGGATTATAATCTGTCGGTGATTTGGCTGAAGAATGGGTACTTGGTCGATATGGCCTATTTAAAGGAGGGAAAAGTTTTAAGGTTGGATTCCATAAGTACCGGCAGAGAGTGGCTCGGAATGGACGTGTTGATTTTTAATTCCTTCCATTGGTGGTTCCATACTGGACGATCGCAAGGGTAAGTTGGTATCTCGGTCTTTTATTTTTTAACGTAAAATTTCAATATTAGTCGATAGATTGCATATCAAGCAATTAATTTTCAATCTTCCCAATTGTAGATTTCAGAATTCTAAATCTCAATCAGAGAAGGTGAAACATATATACGTTTGAAATTTGCACCAATGTGTAACTAGTCTCACCTCGTAAGTTTATCCCTATTTTAAAAAAATAGTGATGGGTGAGTTTATCACATTGTTAATTACAAATACTATAAACTTATTTATAACAAACAAAATTTACCTAGTCAATTGTAAGAGTTTTGTGTTGTAACATTTCATTAGTGTGGATTACTTTTATGATTATTCATGATAATAAAGTAAAAATTCAAGTGAATTTTGGTTATATGATTTTTTGACGAATTAAATTACCATTTGGACATTGTGAATTTCTTTTATTTATAGATTATAAAGCGGTATAGTATTCTTTCAGTTGGGATTACCTTCAACTAGGAGACAAGTTGTTCAAAGATATGGATCGTTTGGAAGCCTTGAAAATTGCACTGACCACTTGGGCTACTTGGGTTGATAACCACATTAATCCTGCGAGTACTAAAGTGTTCTTCCAAGGAGCTGCTGCCTCTCATTTGATGTAAGTCTTTTTAATCAAGCAATTCTTTCATATAGTTTAATATTATAAAGATCTCCATCTATGGTAACAATAATGCTCCTTTTATTCAACCGAAGGATATGGCTTCATTGGTTTTAGCAGATCCAACGACATGAGAATGTGATAAATTAATCCAAAGTTGGGAGAATATTTGAACTTATTTTAACCTATTTAATAACTACTAATATAAAACGTAAGAGAAGTGACTGACGGTATTAGCCGGACAAGTTGGATCAAATCACCCTATTTTTTTCTTTTTTTTTAAAAAAAAAAAAAGTCGTGTGCTCCTAAAATTTCATTTGTCTCTACAATGCAGTCCAAATGAATGGAATGAGACGGATCCTAAAGCGAGGAAATGCATTGGACAAACGGAACCAGTGAAGGGTCCAACATATCCAGGGGGAGTCATCCAGGGAGAAAATGTGATAAAGGAAGTAATTAGCAAAATGGTAAGACCTGCCTATTTGCTTGATATTGCACTTCTTACACAGCTAAGGAAAGATGGGCACCCTTCAATTTACGCTGGCCAAGGCACCAAGTTCTGTGATTGTAGCCACTGGTGTCTTGCTGGTGTTCCTGATACTTGGAATCAACTGTTGTACGTGGCTCTGAAGGCGAACTAGTTTCGGGTTTTTTGGTCATTTTGTTATGATCAACATCTCATCATCAACAAAAATTTCAGCATTTCATTGTCTGAAATTTGATTCCGCATTTGTTTCAACTAGTAGTTGGTCACGAAACGTCTATCTTGATCAGCATCAATATTTTCCGACAGGCCTCACTGCAATCGACTCGGCCGAAGTAGGGCAAGAACGGGAATCGTGTAAACTCAATCGAGAGAGAAAATGTTATTTTATCAATTAAGAAAGAAATCATCTGTGCGTTGAAATACAAAGCTAGTTCCAGGCAAATACAACAACAGGAGGGAAGAAAAAACTGAATCTAGACTCGGCATTTTCTGTATGCACCTCGTACCTGGTCAAATGTCTCCACTGTCCTGCCGCCTATATAGCTTCTGGGTTCTCTTATTACCAAAAACAAAAATTTTCTGGGCATTCACCTATCAAAAGCACAATCTGATCAAGTACCGTCCTCACGGTTCGCCTCAATAACTGTCAGGACCAGAGACTTCATTAGAGCTGCGATCCATAACAATAACAGATGCAAATCCAAAGACATTCCACAATCTGAACGTCTTCACACGGCGCTCCAACAGATCCAAAACAAAACAATGCAATAGAAACACGGGGCACGAAAGCATCATATAGGATTCCGACATGCATCATCATAACTCTAAATATGCAGCTCGGACAATTTGCAGCCTCCGACACCAACTCAGAAAGACAGCTCTCAACTCGTCGGTAGTAGTTCCACTTCATGATATTCAATCTAACCAACATTACTACTCAACTTACATTTCAACTCATCATCATACACATCAAAAAGACATCCGCCCGAGAACCTTATCCGACGTACCACTGCTTATCGGTGTTGACGTGGTCCGTCGCCAGGACGGAGAATGCAGGTGGTTTAGGGGGAGGGGGAACTACTTACGGGGCCGTTGACTTCGCAGTCCTCGAGGTGGACTTTGGAGAGTGCCATTGTTTTTGTTTTTGTCTCTGCTGCTGCTTCTTCTTCTTCCCTCTTTCTCTTCCTCTGAATTTTTTTTTTTAATTTTTAACTAAGCTGGGGACTAAAAGTTTAGTTGTATAAGGTGGTGGGTTGGTTTGCTATCTCTAAAGATTTGAGCCCTGCCCATTCCAATTGATGGGCTGGAGCTTATAAATTTCTCGAAAAATTCAAGCTCTTAGTGGTCGAATGGACTGACGATTTTGCCATTTTGGTAATTTATCTACGGCCATTTTATTATGAGTCATCCCAATTAAAGCTCTTTCGTTTTGTTCCGATATCATTTATTATTGTGATTTGTTTATAAGAGATGAAAAAAAAAAAATTGGCCCAATTTTTATGAGATTGAATCATATATTAATAAAGTAAAACTTTGTGATACCACCAAATATCAAAAGTGACTTTTACCAATAGAAAGTAATTTTACGAAGTGCATTTCAAAATAGTCATATCAGAATGGCGCTATCCATTATCCACCAAACACTAAAATAGACAAAAAAAAAAATAGAAATAGATACTAAAGATGTCAATGCTTGACTTGAGTTGGGATCCAAAATGAGCTGGATTAACTTCGAAGTGAGACCCAATTCTAAACGATATAGAATGAATAGTAAATTGCGTTAGCATATTTTATTTTTTAATTTTGGTATTTTAATCATATCAACATATTTTATACCTCAATATTGACATGTGCTAGAGAAAGAGGTATGACTTAGATCTAAGAGTGAAGAGTAAGAAAGAGAGAGAGAAATTGACTTTGGATTTGGGAGAAAAGAAGCTGATAGAGTCTTTGTTGCTGTCTACGATGGATAGAGAAACTGTGTTGCCACTCTTGGTCCAAGAGAGAAGCATCGTGAGGTTGTATCTAGCCTACAACAACTCACCTTTCTTCTTCTTACTATCTTCTGCCGTCGCCGACAACAAAAATTTGCATCTCGTTAGCGTCTACGATCTCGGCTTCTTTTGCCCCTACTGAAAACCACCTCCGTCCTTACAATTGCTTTACTTTTGAATTATAAAATCCATAAAAAGATCTCCTAAGACAAACAAACAAAATCATCTTGACATATTTTTAGCAAAAATCATGTCAATGTGGTCTTTTCGTAGAGTTTATAATAATTGTTCTCTGTACTCAATCTAACCCCATTAATCAGATTCAGACGATGTCAATACTACTACCATGCACACCACATTGGTTAAATTTCATCCACCCAATGAAGTAGAATCTCTCTTGAATAACCATTTTCCTACGTAATTAATCATAAAATCACTTTAATCCCAAAGAAAAGTTACCGAAATTTTCTGCGGTAGACAATCATAGTTATGTAATTGTACTATGATGAAATGAAAGGGAAACTATTTACTTAAAAAACAAAAGTAAAAATACCAATTCAGAAGCCAAAGTCAACCTCCTGCACTCCATTTTTTTTCTTAAAAAAGAAAGAAAGAAAGAAAGAAGAAATGGCAGTTTCAACTCTTCTTCTCCAAGTAAACCCATCTCCCTTCCTCTCTCCCACTCTTCCCCATAAATCTCCCAACCCCAAATTCCCACTTTACCCTTCCTTAGCCCGAACCCAGAAATCCACGAGAAGCACAAGAATGCCTCTATTGTACAAACCCCCGAGCGCCTCCTTGCCAGTCCCAGGGGCCGTCCTGGAGGCAATCAGCCTCATCCAATCGTCGCCGCCCACGTGGCAGTCCTCCCTCCTCAGCAACGCCCTCATATTCGTCGCCGGCTCGCCGATTCTCGTCACCGGCCTGTCGCTCTCCGGCATTGTCGCCGCCTTTTTGCTGGGTACCCTCACTTGGCGCGCTTTTGGCCCAACTGGGTTCCTCCTTGTTGCTTCCTACTTTCTTGTTGTGAGTGTTTTTTTTCCCTCTTTTTTGATTTTTGGTAGATATTATATATGGGTTTTCTGTTCTGGTGTGTAAAGACTGGGAATTGAGGTCTTTTGGTTGAAGAAGTTGAGGTTTTTTACCACTCGGATCAGGTAAAGCTCTGGTCCTGTAATAGCAAATGCTCGGACTCGGATCAGCTAAAGCTCGGGTCTTGTAATATAGCACATGCGTGGACTCAGATTAGCTAAAGCTCCGGTTTTGTAGTAGCATATGTTCGGTCTCGTTGAATGTACGATTAAGGTTCTTGCAGTATTGATAAAGTACCAGTCTTGGTATATAAATTGGGTTATGGGTTTTGTAGTGGTCACGGTTGGCTCAGCTTTTTGTGTTTATTTGTAGTAATGAGGTTAACAAACCGGATCAGTTGGAAAGATTGGGTTTTTTTTTTCTTGTGTGGGGGTGCTATACATGCATTGGTTATGGATTGAGTTTGGTTGCTTTTCGGTGTTAGGGAACAGGGGCTACAAAGGTAAAAATGGCGCAGAAGGAAGCACAGGGTGTGGCTGAGAAGAGGAAGGGAAGGAGGGGGCCAGGAAGCGTGATTGGCTCTAGTGCAGCTGGCTGCGTCTGCTCGTTTCTATCTATATATGGGGTTGGGGGACAGGGGTTTGCTCGGCTCTGGCAACTTGGTTTTGTTGCTAGCTTCTGTACAAAGTTGAGTGACACGGTCTCAAGCGAGATTGGGAAAGCTTATGGAAAAACTACGTAAGTAATCTTTGACCTTGTTTTCAAAGACAATCTTGTCTCTTTACTCATAGGGTGACAACGATATGGTTGTTAGTGCCTTGGTGACTTGTACTGTTATTCTTTCTTTAATGAAGCAGGATGCTCTGAAGTTAACTCCTTGGCAGTTTGTAGCTTCGTAACGAATGAGATAGAATTTTGGTGTGGTTCCCTTGGTTGAAATATATGCTAGTGGCTTAATCAGGTGGTATTCATACTTTATGTTTGTTTTGCCAACTACGTGACTGTAACGGCTCACTTTTATGGGTTTCTTCCGACCTTGGAAAGTTTTGAAGTGAGAAATAAATCTGTCACTGTAGCGAGTTCTTGTACAGGGTATATTCTATATTACAGCTCAAGAAGGATGTTTTGTAGAATCAAGTGAAATGTATGATGATTTTTGTTTGTTGAAGAGACAAAATGAAAAGTGTCCCTCATCACACAAACATTCCTGGGAATAGGGCATGCATTGGGGTAGAATACTCGTTAAGACTTTGGGTGATCAATTTTCTGCCCTTTACATGATCTGGTAGCTATTCTTGAAAAAAGGATCTGGTATCTTTCAATTGATCGGAATTTCATATGAGAAGTTACCTTTGATAAGCGTTGAGTCAAGAGAACATGATTCACATCTAGCATTGTCAAAATATTGAAAAGTATTGGTTTATTCACCCGAGTTGGACCCTTCTAAATGCATGCTGTTTTAAGTTTCAATTGTTCAAACTACTCTTGCACAATGTTAGGCAGGAAAGATAAGTCTTTCTCGAATGATATCGCCTAACCGATGCTACTTGTGGTAAATAATTTTACAGATTTCTTTTTTAAGGTGGATTCAGGTTGGTTTTTCAATCTGTAGCACTTGTCATTCACCTCTGAAGAAATCTATATTTTTCTGCATGTGACATTTTCTCGAAAATACTGCTCTGTTAACGCGATTGAGCTAGAAACTCAGGAAAATTTGTTTAAATTCTTTAGCTCTTTACTGAGGATAGACCCAACAGGGGAATGAATTTAGTAGTCGCCCATTTTGGAAAACTATGGTAGATGTGATGTTTGGACTGGATATTTGGCAATTGTCTTTTCCTTCATATTTATGAGCTTGAATATCATTTGTCTTTTTTTCCCTGTTCCGAGCAATTGAATGGTATGACCTTTCATCCACTATTGAGTATATGGTTTCTGAAGGCACTGTAAGACTGTATCTTAAAAAGTACTCTGCAGAGAGAATTCAATTTCGTCTTTTTTTACCATCAAGGATTGGAAGTATACCAATTTGAATCTCTGCCTTTTTCCCAGGTACCTAATCACAACACTGAAAGTGGTTCCAAGAGGTACAGAAGGGGCTGTAAGTCTTGAGGGAACATTAGCTGGATTATTGGCTTCAATTCTTCTTGCTTCTGTCGGTTGTTTGATGGGTCAGGTACTGACCACCAAGTCAATTCTGTCTCTTTTTAACTTAACCTTTTTCTGTGAGGGTTGATTCTCTACTTCCATTAGACAATTTCATTTGCAGCGATCAAACACTGATGATTTTTGTGTTTCTAAATTATTCCAATAAATCGGGATGAATGTACTCAATTGTGCAGAGAAAGTGAGGGTGCTAAGTGACAACTTATCCCAATTTATTTGCTCTTGACCTATCGAATTTAGCAGCTGATTCTTGTCTTCACTTCTTTCCATTGCAAGTGGTGCAATCAAGTTTCACTTAGACCATGTATTCATGCTATTGTACGTTCCCTGTGTTAATTATCTGCTTCATCTATCTCAGATTAATACAGCAGAAGCAGTTATATGCGTGATAGCTTCCCAGATTGCTAATTGTGGTGAGAGCTTAATCGGTGCTTCACTTCAGGATAAGGAAGGATTCCGATGGGTGCGCAATCATATTTCAATCTTAATTTGCATTTCCCTTCAAAAAATTTCTTATAATGCAGCTAATTGAAGCAATTCATTGAGTTCTGGTTCTCGTATGCAGCTGAATAATGATGCAGTCAATGTCATAAACATATCGATGGGAAGCATTTTGGCAGTCCTGATGCAACAAGCCTTACTTAAAAACTTGCCCCTCTAATTGATCGCCTGAACCGATCAGTGTCTCAGATGGCATCGGTACAAATGCTTTGGGGTTCGATTGACAATGCAAGCGTGCTTGAGAGGTTGTCGATGAAAGATCACGTTGTCTAACTCCCGAGAATGGTCAGCTGTCCGACCAGTTCGGAATAGAGATTTGTTGGTAGCGATGACGGATGCTGAAATTCCGTATATGCTTCGACTTCTTGGCCTCCGCGATAGGTAGAGTTGAGGAACTTCAATTTGTTGGGGTTAATCTTACCCATAAGTTCACAGAGTACAGCAAGGCAAGCATTTCAGTCAATCCGTGATTGTTATTTAGAGTGACCAAGAAAAACTAAAGTAATATTAGGCACGAGAAAATTATGTATTCTTTTAATCCTTTAATGCTGTAAAAACTATTTAGCTCTTGTACTCTTAAAATATTGACCTATTTTGAGAGATTATTTGCACCGTTGTTCACTTTCTTACACTATTTAAAAAAATCCTTTGAGAAAAATAGTGTATTTTTGTGAGAAATTCATATTTCTATAGTCGAGTACATGTTAAGCCAACTTTCATATTTTGTGAGGAAAAGAAAGCATTTTTTGTAAAAATCCTAGTCTTTTTGGCCAACTTCCATCGTTAGAAAAAGAATGTATTTATTACATGTTAAGCCAAAACCCTGGTAGTAGACTGAAAATTTCCACCTAAAAAGTAGGTACCCCGGTAGATGGAGAGCTTAAAATGTAAAAGGCTCCAAAAAGTTCTTTAAGAAAACTATTTCCTATAAAAGAAACCAAGGGCTTAAATATAATTACGTTATTGGCAAAGCGTGCAAGGAGAGGTGAATAATTTGATAATTTCTGCTGCTCCATTCTGGGGGACGTTGGATTTCATCTAGCTTTCGAATTTTCTGGTTTTATTAAATATTTCTTGATCACATCATGTCTTTTTCTTTGGTACCATTTTTGTACCGAAGAACATAAATAACTGAGCCAAAGACTTCCACCTCCAGTATACAAAAATAGCCTTCATTTCTTATAGATTTAAATGGCAGAATAAGATGTCTTTGAATCTTTTCCTTCAACAGGATAAAACTTAAGCAAAACGTAAGGTGAGCTTACAAGGGAGTTTCAGACAGAGAAAGAAAGAACACAAAGTGAGCTTACAGGAGTTTCAGGCAAAGAAAAGAGAAAATGAGCTCTTCGAACTTGGAGAAGAAGAGGGTGATGACCCAACAACCTAAGGTGCCACATTTCATCAGGGTCATTATTCAAAGTGATTATCTCCTCCAAGGCAAACTTGTGAGTGTTGTCTTTCAAAATAATAGTGTTTTAGCTGATTCTGTTTGAGCTAAGTCTATGTGCTATTTCTGTTTGTTCTTGTTAGTTTTAGCTTACGTTGGTTCTTTGGACTTTAGAGTATCCAGGGAATGTGATTTGCTTCAAGATCCGGGTATAATTGGAGTTTGTTTAGTCCAAAACCATTTACCATGATGTCTAATAGTTGTAACAGAAGGGTGGCACAATTTTGAAGTAGAAGACAGATCCTGAACAGTAGAAAAAAATCAAAATATTAAAACATTAAAGATAGGTGCATCTCTTATATCAAGATGTGTACAATGATTTATTTAACTGGGTCTTACAGGGTATTGTTTTCTTTTCATTCCAGGCTATTCCTAGGAAGTTTATGCGGGAGCATGGAAGTTCCCTTTCGGAATCTGTAGTGCTGAAGGTGCCTAGTGGTATGACATGGAAGGTGGAGTTGATAAAGAATGGCGATGAAATTCTGTTCGGAAAAGGCTGGGACAAGTTTGTGAAGCGTAATGGCATAGAGATCGGATACCTGATCGTTTTCCGATATCAGGGGAGCTGCCATTTCCGAGCCATCATATTCGATCTGAGTGCTACAGAGATCGCCTATCCCTGTAACTCTGGTAACAATGCTGGTGAAGGGGACCCTAAGAGGAAAACCAAAGTTGAGGAGAGAAATGTCAACAAAGAAGAAGATGCTTGTACTGAACGAGAGGGTGAATTCTCTGGAACTCATGGCCTTATGCCTGAAAAGAAGATGGAGATCAATGCCGATGTGGATCAAAAATTACCTACAGCTAAGGAAGAAGGTTACTGATGATCCAATTAAAAATGGTCTCCATTATACGAATTGTGATGTTTAATGTCTGCTTTTTTGTACGCAGATCAAGAATGGATGCCTTACGAATTCCTGAAAAGGAATGGGAAAACTATAGTAAAAAGAAAGAATACTGTGAGAAAAAATGTCAAGGAAAATGCATTATCCAGAGCTACAGCTGCTTTTAAGTCTGCAAATCACTCCTTTATGGTCGTTATGCAACCTGCATATATTCGGAATAGTTATTTGGTAAAGTTACAACGTTCTCCTTAATTTATTAACAGTTCAATAAAAGAAGTATCATTAAGTATCCTAACTCTTATTATTTTTCTTGAAAAAAAATATTAATTTTCAGAACATACCGTTCAGTTTCCACAAATTTCTCCACGAGAAGGGATGTGTTCGTACTTCCATTTCTTCTCCGAGTGGAAGAACTTGGCCTGTTACGTTCCATCACAACAAAAGATACACGCGGATCACTTCTGGTTGGAAGGAGTTTGTTCAAGACAATGTCTTGAAAGTTGGTGACGTTTGCGCGGTTGAATTGATCGCGGGTACTAAAACCGCATTCAAAGTAGTCATTTTCAGAGCTGCAGAGGATGCAACACCTTCCTATAAGCAGGTTTGAAATTTCTTAACTGAATAGCTCGTACCAACTATCAAATTTCTTTGTCAGTGTTCTTGCATTAGTTGATTCCTCTGTTCTAGCTGGTTTTTGTTAATTTTAGTTGCATGAATTGCCTTATGCTTATTTCCTACTGGTGTTAGCAGAGCATAGTCTTGCGACTTATAATTGCCATGTTGTCACGCCACGTTGGCATGCCACGTGACACCTAATGGTTAGCATGCCACATCATCGTTGAAAACTTTATTGTCAGCTGATGCTGCATATATTATCGAGATAATATATGAAAAATCTTATCTGACATTAAATGTGGTCTCTTGCAGGCAGATAATCAAGAATCGTGAACCAGCTTGTGACCACAGTTAATATATATAATTGAGCATTATCGGGCTCTTTAAAAGGGCGGCACTCCATAATATAGTTGAGACCTTCCTTGTTTAATTATAATGCTTATGTTAAATTTATGCAGTGTCATTTAGTACTTACTTTTGAACAAGATAGCTCCCAGCTGTTTCGATGTGGTTGTAGCAAGTTTGTGCAGATTATTTAAATGTAACAGCTAAAACTCCATGAAATTATGCAGTTTGTTCTTATTATTTGTCTCAATTACTTTATATCATTGGTCCGAGTCGGACATAATTTCAAATAGTGATAAAAAATTTCTTACAATTTTTTCCAAGTAGTGCTGCCAAAATCCCTGGCTTCTGAAATCGCTTGTTCATCAGTTACGGCTTTGAGATGTAATATCTAAATCCACCATAGACATGGGGGCCGATTTTGTGGTCAAGCGCCTCACCGAAATCTTCTTCACAGTCGCCATTAACTCATGAGCTTTATTGGTCGGGTACTTAAGAGGGTCAGTACTTAAATATCTTTTCCTTTTCTCTTCGGGAATCTTTAAGATAGATGGCTCGTGTCCTTCATATTCAGTTGCCCCTCAGTCAAGTTGGGTTTGGACTTCCTCCAAAGACTTCTATAAAAGGCTTCCACCACCGTAACACGAAATTACTATTCATTTCTTATAGACTTAAATAGCACAATAATTATTTCTTAGAAAAAGAGTAGGTCCAAATAGTAAATAACTTGAGTTCACATGTAATTTTTTTGGTCCAAATAACTTGAATTCACATAGAAGTATTAAGTTCAGTTTTTACTAATATAAATAGTACCATCACAAGAATTACCACATAAAAATTGCACTCTAGGCTCTAAACACATGAATTCCCTAAAAAAATTGCATTATTCATCCCAGTGAAAACTGAAAAGGTCTGAGAAATATGGAACATATTTAACCTTGTTGTTAATGATGACTAGACTTTTACCCACCGCTTGCTATAACACACTTAAATGACATCCAGAGTCCGAGCCAGGTAGTAAATCTAAGTAGAAATGTAAAATATTGGAGAGTCATCCATAATAAATGTTTAAGACTGTTCAAATCTGAATATTAACTATACACACAAACAAATAAGTTATGATGTGACTTTTCCCTACCAACCAACTTTCCAGGGGTCGTATTAAAGATTTAGACACAAAATTTATAGACCTACCGGCTTGTTACACTCTCTGTCCGAAATAAAAGCAGGGTAAAAGAAAGAAGCAAAAAAACACAAGGTGAGCTTACAAGGAAGTTTCAGGCAAAGAGAATGAGCTCTTCTAACTTGGGAAAGAAGAGGGTGATGATCCACCAACCTACGGTGCCACATTTTATCAGGGTCATTATTCAAAGTGATCATCTACTCCAAGGCAAACTTGTGAGTGTTCTCTCTTCAAAGAAAGCTTACGTTGGTTTCTTCTTTGCACGTTTTTCTGACACAGGTAGATTGCATGTCCTCAAAATACATTGCATGTCCCTCGTACTTACGTTGCTAATATGTGTTTGTTGTTCTCGTTACTTACATTGCATGTCCAAGATGTGTACAATTGATTTATCCAGGAATGAGACAGTTTTATAAATGTGAATGAGTTTGTTTTACTTGTCTGGAATATCTGAAGTTGGCCATGGCATTTCTTACAAGGCATTCTTTTATTTTCATTCCAGGCCATTCCTAGGAAGTTTATGAGGGAATATGGAAGTGCTCTTTCAGAATCTGTAGTGTTGAAGGTTCCAAGTGGTATGACATGGAAGGTGAGGTTGGTAAAGAGTGGTGATGAGATTCTGTTCGGAAAAGGTTGGGATAAGTTCGTGCAGTGTATTGGCATAGAGCACGGCTACTTGATTGTTTTCCGATATCAGGGGAACTGCGATTTCCGAGTCATCATATTCGATCTAAGTGCTACAGAGATCGCGTATCCCTGTAACTCCGTGAAAAATCGAGGTGAAGATGTTAACAACAAAGAAAATGCTCGTACTGCAAAGAATCGCAGTGTACCAACTCGTCGCTTTCGGTCTGAGAAGAGGATGAAGATCAATACCGACATGGATCAAAAGTTACCTACAGCTAAGGAAGAAGGTTACTAATGATCCAGTTAAAGAATTTGACTTAAATAAATTTTCTCTGTCATGTAAATTGTAATTTTTAATGTCGATTTTTTGTGTATGCAGATCAAGAAGGAGAAGAATGCATGCCTCGCGAATTCCGAAAAAGAAATGGGAGAACTAAAGTAGTAGAAAGAAAGAAAACGCTGACGAGAAGAGTGAAGGCTGTTGCATTAACGAGAGCTAGAGCTGCTATTAAGTCTGCAAATCACTCCTTTATGGTTGTTATGCAGCCTGCATATATTCAGAAATGTTATTTGGTAAAGTGACAATGGCCTCTTTAGTTTGGTGACCGTTTAATACTATAAATGTCATAAAGTATACTAACTCTTATTTCTTTTTCTTGAAAAACATTAATTTTCAGTCCATACCAACCAGTTTCAACAAATTACCACTTGGGAAGCGAAGTGTTGGTGCTACCCTTTCTTCTTCTAGTGGAAGAACTTGGCATGTTGTGATCTGCTTCCGCAGAAGATACACGCGGATCACTTCCGGTTGGAATGAATTTGTACAAGACAATGGTTTGCAAGTTGGTGACGTTTGCACGTTTGAATTGATCGAGAGTGGTACTGAAATTTCATTCAAAGTTGTGTTTGTCAGAGCTACAGGTGATGCAAGGCTCTCTTAAAACAGGTACGAGATATATAAATCGATAATGAGTAGGCAAAGGAGTCAGTTGTGTTCTTGCATTAGAAGGGTTCTTCTGTTATGAGTGTTATTTATTTATTTTTAGTTGCATGCATTGCCTTGTGTGCTTACTTCCTGCTAATGTTAGCAGAGCATAGCCTTGCAAGGAGTTACCCTTCAAAAAATGTCACTAAACAACATATGTTTTGGCAAGTTTTCATGCCACGTGGCACTTAATCGCTAGCGCCAAGTCATCTTTAAACATATGTTTTCCATTAATGAAAATGAAGAAAACATTATTGTCAGGTGATGTTGCAGATATTATCGAGATGGCATATGAACAAGCTTGTCTAACTTCTATGTGTCGCCTATTGCAGGAAGATATCAGGAATCGCGAAATCAGCAGCTTCTCACCGTAGTTGAGTTTCTTTTTAGAAGCGTCAGTCCATAATATAGTTAAGACCTTGTTTAGCTACAATGCTTTTGTAAAAGTTATGGAGTGACATCTAGCAAGTACTTCTGAACAAGCTCGTCCCTAGCTATTTCGGTGTAGTATTAGCAAGTTTGTGTAAACTATATAACAGAAACTTCTAGCTACAATGCCTTTTTCATCTATTGTTGTGGTTATTATTATATGCTAAATTTCATGATATCATTGGTCCTAGTTGAACATGAATTCAAATGATGATCGAGCTCATCTTACTAAGTTTTTAAATTTTCTTCGTTAATTTCGAGGAAAGATAATGTGATTTTTTTGGAAAAAAAAATACAAGATTGTTAACTTCACGCACCTTAATTAATCCATATTAATTAGACTCGCAGAATTTACTAAAAACTTAAAGTTTTTCGATCAGATTTTGAACAGTTGAAGTGTGACCAATAATTGGTTAGCTTCTTTCGAAGTTTTAAAGAATTTAGTTGCGATATAATTGAGCAGAAATAATTGTACAGGTACCACATCTTGCTCTGGTAAAATTAATGAAACGCAGGTGCTCATGCTTTTTTCACTCTTGTGATGGAACCAATTGAGGCAAGGAATTTTGATGGGTAAAAATAGTTATTAATAAACCTCTAAGCGATGAAATTAATTCAACGAGAATTCCAAGTAAATAAAATAGGAATTTTTATCTGACTCGAATTAAATCCTTCTAATAAAACCGTTTTATCGGGCCAGGCCGAGAAGGAACATAAAACGAAAGGGCCGTGAAAGTTAGTGGGCTTCGCTACAAGCCCAATCTAAGCCAGAGAGATTTCTTTTCTTTAATATCTGCTCGGCCAAATATATATATATATATATACGGATTCCTTTTCAGTTTTCTTGCTAATCTACGATTTTGGGAGCAAGGAAACCGCCAAATAGAAAGCGCGGGAAAAATAACCGTCAAATAAAACACTTCTCCATCGGAGCTCCGGCAAAGAACCGCCATTTCCCTCCGATCGAGCTCCGACTGAAGCTCCAAGAGAGAGTTGTTTCTTTTTCTTTTCCTGTTTTTCTTTCCTCGTGTTTGGAAATGGATAAAGCGAAAGGTAAGAGGAAGATGTGGGAGGAGGACGAAGGAGTCCAGGAACAGCCTCGACCTAGCTCGGAGATGTCCTCGCCGCCGTTGAGACAAGACGATCCCTTCGGCTGTTACGTGTACGAAATCGATGAGAACCTAACTAGAAGATGTGAGTTTCTTTTTATTTATTTTTTTATTCATCTTTTCGAGTTATTTCTATGGCCCGTTGCTTATCCTTGTAACCGCTTCATTATAACTTGACAGATCAAATTCAGAGCAAACTTGGTGGAGGTTCCAGTAGCGATGTTCTCGAGTGTTGGGACCGAGAAGGGCAGGAGTCCGTGGCGATTAAGGTTTTGAGGAGCACAAGGCATCCTTCTGCAGTTATGTGCGAGTGCAGTATCCTTCATAAGCTTGCTGAGAGACCGGAATCTATCCCCCGGTAGTAGCTGCCTTCTCTTCGGCTGTCGGTTCTTCTATGTCCGATTTTTCGAGTGCTCATTTTCTTGTGCACGTTTATGCAGCGTTGTGCAGATGCGCGGTTCGTTTGCATACCGGAACCATGATTGCATTGTAAGTTTCTGTAATGTGTTGTTCCTTATTATCTTGTTCTTTGTTGGTCCTACCTTAGATAATTGCAACTGTCAACAGACTTTTCCTCTGAAATAGTTATTAATTCATGGATTTTTTTATTTGTATTTCCCTCAAAAGTTTATGGTTGTTAGTTTATGGTGAGGACAGAGATGTTGTTTATGTTTGTTCACTTGTTTGAAGAGAAGTAGTTGGGTTTTCCTGCTTATGCTCTCTGTAATTGAGATCTCTCACTAGATTAATTTAGGTTCGAGCTGAAAACTAAACAGGAACATGCCTACCTTTGAATGTGTTTGGTGTTATCAGGTGTTTGAGAAGCTTGGACCAAGTTTGCGTAAATTCTTAGAGATGACAGATTGCAGACCAGTTCCACTGGACCTTGTTTGGCAATTTGGACGTCGGCTCTTGGAAGCTGTAGCATGTATGTTGGATCACTGCCGTTTAATTACTTTTTTATTTGTAATAAATATGCTCTACTTTCCTTCGTGTAATTTTCTTTGGTTCTCAAATATGGCAGTTTTGCACGATACAAATGTACTTCACGCTGATCTAACGCCAGAGAATATACTCCTTGCATCTCAGTATTACACAGAACTTCTCCCCCGCGAGGTAGTTGGCCTACACCATTATGTACATTGTGGAATTCTCAGTTTTGCAATGACCTTGAGAGTGATGATGGTTGGAAATGTATGATATGGTTGCAGAGTTCCTCGGATGAAGTGCAGCATAGCTACTGGCCACAATCAAGTGCTATTAAGGTCATTGACTTTGGCAGTTCTTTTATCTTAGAGCCAAACCATATTCTGGCTAAGAATTATTTCGGTGATGTCACCACAAGATATTACAGAGCACCTGAGATTGTTCTTGGTGAGCGTCATTTCCTTGCAAATGAAATTTACTCCTGTTTACTGCGTACAAGTGACTGGGGGAAGTTTGCTCTGTTTACTGCGTGCTTCAACTGCAATTTACATTCGACGCAGGCTTAGACTGGACTTATCCTGCTGACCTATGGAGCGTCGGTTGCATCCTTGCCGAGTTGTGTACGGTTAGTCTTTTCATTATCTAGAACATAAGGAGCTTGGAAATTAATCTGTTTGTTTTTGTCTGAAATCTTTTTTGTTTCTGTCAAGGGTCAAGTATTGTTTCAGGTGCACCCGAAGCAGGACTTGGAGCATCTAGCATCAATGGAGAGGGTACTTGGTTTTCTTCCTAAAGACATGCTTCAAAGGGCCTGGAAACCTGAACGTGATTGGCGACACTTAATGTACTCATTGCTCTTCTGAACTTTTCCGATTGCTAAATTCGTATTGATCGTTACCAATGAATCATGCCATTTTGTATTTGCAGAGCTGTGGAAAATTTTGGGACAGGATTGAGGCTGAATTGGCCTGAAGGAACTTCTTCTTTAACCAGTATGATCCGTGTGAACAAACACTCTTCCCTTCAGGTTAATTTTCTGAACATACATATCTCACCTTCGAATTTTCATGGCTGAGATGTGCAACCTCCTAACCATTGGTCATGGCTATGCAGGAATCGTTGTCACGTCATGTACAAAGCTCCGAACTGATTAATCTGCTGTGTGGTCTTTTGAAATATGAACCGTCGGAGCGTTTAACTGCTCTGCAGGCCATGGATCATCCGTTTTTCACAAAGAGTAAACGTTGGGACATAGACCAGGAAGGTAATATTACAATTTCATATCCGAAAGGAAAGTGAGGACGACATCTGCCACCTTTTGCAAAGATGATGAAAGAAACAGAAACAATTGTTACCTATACTTGTATGATAAATAAATGGCAACTAAGCGTTCCTATGTACTTCTAAGACATTCAGCTGGACCAAGATGGGGGAAGACGATCTGATGACACTTGAGGCAAGGCACGAACGTTGACATCGAGTGGTAGCAGGCGGTATTGGAGATCGATCTCCCTAAAAATTTTAGTCATCTCTTCGACCAAGAGGCCTCGTCGCGACCACCTCTCTCCCATGTTTTGATGGTTCATCTTGTGAGAGAACCATACTGCCATCCGAACCATGTTCAAGTCTACGATATCTTTGAAGACGATTGTAGGTGACGGATTCCAGTGCTCCTTTTTCTCATCGATATAACTGCAGAACAGAAGCAATGGTTAGTTTAAAATGATTGAGTGCAAGACCAAAAAATAAGAAGCTTCCAGGCATACCTAGTAATTCGCTGCTTCAGGGCTGCAATCTTTTCTGCTGGAGTAGAAATATGAATGAGAAACTCCAATGCGTCGCCCATATCTGGACTACGATAGAAGTTACCGATGACCTTGGTTGCCAGGACGCTATTCGGGATCACAATTTTCTGATTATCATACCTCAGGAAAACAGTGGTTAAGATGTTCATCTCTTCAACAACCATCTGAAAAAAGACAAGGAAGGTTTATCACAATCATGAAAACTTTAGTTGCCTGCAATAAAACAAAGCATTGATGAAGCACGACACCAACCTGAACTCCATCGACTTCACATCTGTCGCCCACATCGAACGGGTGGATTACAAATAGGAAGATGAGAGCTTCAAACACTGTCTTGCAGGTGTTCCCAAATACGAATGCGACGACAACTAGTTGGGAGCTAACAAACAGCAGAAACTTTGTAGTGGCAATTCCTAGTATAATAAGCCATATTATCACTAAAAGTATTCCTAGAACAATGTTGATCAAACGGTGCAGCTTGTTGACGGCCGTTTTCGTGTCGTTCAAAGTCAGAGCTAATGCTCTTCTCTCTCTAAATGCATTCACCTGAAATATTAATTATAAACAGAAGAAATGAATGATGTACGTTCATTATCAAAGTTTATCAACGCTAATGAATTGCACCAAGAGAAGAACATGATCTTTACCACCCAGTTTTTCAACCCTCTCTTGGTTATTCTTTTGCTTTCAGATGCTCCTTCAAACAGATTCATCGTCTTCAGGGCCTCATCTTCTGGCATAAAACGCGTAAGGTCTTCCAAGCAAATGTACCTAATTGCAAAGTTATTTTGAAATTTCAAAAGATCAATTGAATTATAAGAATTTTACACTAGCTCCATATCAGTAACGGTTCACAAAGTCTGCAGTTTTTTTTATTATCATGAACTTCTATAAACAATTCTCAAGTTTGATACTAGTATTGCAATTCCATTAGTATTGTGGGAAGACCAAAGTTGGAAAGTGATTGAATGTAACAAAAGCTAACAAAGATCGGGCCTACCTGTTCCCTAACTTGGCAACATTCTCATAAATCTTTTTTGCAGCAGATTTAGCTTCATATTCGCTCCTAATCTTTTTAGCAGAATCATTTTCATCATAATGGTCCGAGACACGAATCTGCTCATCCAGAGTTGACAGTGATCCATGCCGAATTATTTTTATCAGCCTCTTCATATTCCAAGCAGAAATGTTCTTGGGAGTCAACTTATGCAGATGGTCTATCGTGATACCATTCTCCCCGTTATTCACTTTGGGCGTGCCCCCTATCCGCGGGCTCTTTTGCAGCCCACCACTGCCAATCACCCTAGGACCGGTCGCATCTAATGCCGGAGGGAGGACAATGCCTGCATTCTGTAAATTCTGCACCTCGGCAGCAAGACGCTGCTCTGCCTCCTCGTTCTTCTTCAACTCAACCAAGGGAGGCCCGGACAAGGTCTCGATCACATACTGGTTAAATAGAGACTCCTGAATCCTATCGAAATAAGTGCTAACGTGGAACGACGATGCCAACACCTTAACGATCAGTGTTTTAACCAACCACAGCAGAGTGCCAGCAACCAAGCAAACCAGAACCTTGGTCACCAATCTGAGAACCTTGCTGTTAGTCTCCCTGGCCACTCGTTCATCAAACAAGTAGTTCCACGCGATTAGAACCAGACCAAGCCATAGACAGTTCTGGACTGCCTTCTTGACCCCATAAACAAAGTAAAGAACCCTCTTTCTCAACAAAAAGTTCCTCTCAACAAAGAACACGATTATCCGAATCACCCAACCCGAAACCAGCCGACCACAGATCAGAACCAAAACCAACACCTCCCATTTCCACAGACTAAGCTTCCAGAGCTCCCTATTCCTAAGGAACTTAAACGTCAATGTGCATACCAATAAGGCCACGATTAGGACGAGGCTTGCCCACTCGAGCAGGCCCCACTTGTCCAGATTCTCCCGCTTCAGCTCGTCCGGTAGGTCCCCGTCGAGCAGCAGATCGTCCTCCTCGTCATCCACGACACCCGCTTTACCTAATAACCCGGACCTAATCTGCCCTGACCTCAGGTCCACCTTCTCCGAAGCGTCGTGGAGCCTCGACTTGGGCTTCTCCATGAGCAGGCTCGACTTCCTCTTGAGCGACCGGCCGTCTACTTCCGGGTCATCTGCATTGCCGTTCCTGCTGCCCCTCCTATGGATCAGATGGTCCGGCCGAGGCGGTTTGGAGTCGAACGAGACACGGTTACTGGACGAAGCGACGTCGTTCCGGAGCTCGGCCATCTCCAAGTCGATGTCGATGGAGAAATCTCCGGACTCCTTCTGCTTGTGGAGGAACTGCCCGATCAGTTTCGAAGGCGGGTCCCGCTCGTCGAACCTGTAACTCCCGCTGGGGCCCACCGGATCATCTCCGACGACGTCGTTCGCCATATTAAACAAGCAATGTCGACGTCGCTTTGGTTGTTTTGTGAAGTGGTTTATATATATAAGGCTTGGTGCAAGATGCGTGTGGGTTTTAGGGTTTAAAACGGGAAAAAGCTGCGCCCGAAAATAAAGGAAATAATAAAACAGGAAAAAAAGGTGGTGAGGTTGAAGAAGGAAACAGGAGAGAGCTGTGTGAGTGTAAATTAAATTCCCCTGGTTTCCTGCATTATTTACGAAAATGCCACTGATTAATTATAAATGTCCTAGATCTCCGCCTAATGTTGTGTTATTTCCTAATTGGCCGTCTGTTAATTTAAGGTTGTACCCCTGTTACTTCGGAACACGTGTTGGACACGTGTTCATTTGGGGGAAGTCCGGTTTTCTGATTTACTTTGACTTGAGGTCTAGTTTTGTGTAATTAGCTTTGACTCGATTGCTACGACGATGGATTATTTAATACGTATTTAAATGATATTTACGAAAATATTATCAGAATATCAAACGCATGATTAACCTCTTGACATGGAAAATTCTTGCTTATATATCGTTGCAATTGTTTTTGGTAAGAATCTGGAATTCTAACTATTTTCCTTTTCTCCTTATACAATGACTTTTTATTCCTTATGGCACTTTATACAAAATACGAATTATTAAAATTTTAATATTAATTTTTACTTAGTATAGAAATTGGTTTAAGAGATCGTCATTTTTAAAAAACAAGTTACTCTCAAATCTCTACCTTTTGGTCGCCCTCTTGAGGATATGAATTTGAGGGATTTCTTGAGGAATGAGGGGAGGTAGAAGAGGTTCAACTTGGGTCTTGGTGCGGCGGTTGGAGATGTGGTGTTTTTTTATTTGGTGAGATGTAATCTGGTTTAAGATTTTTATTTGGAAAAAGTTTAGTTTGATTTGTATTCGTTCAATTGTTGCCATCGGTTCTAATTTTTATGATTTCAATCTCTAATTGGAATTAGAACTTAAACAATCTTAGGCGGTGATTTGTCCTTAATAAAAAAATTTGGGTCTGAACTTTTTTTGTTGAAATTGGGAGGAAGAAGATAAGGTGTGAGGAAAAAAATAGAATTTTTTGTTTTTAAGTGATATGGATATTTTAATTTTTTAAGTGAGATTTGTTGGAGAAAAAAAAATAATTCGGATTTAGAAACTCAATAATCTATTATTGGTAACGGTTAGGGACGAAAATTTCATTTTACAACAGTGATGGAGCCAATTAATAAGATGACCAACTTAAAATAATTTGCTCTTTCTAAAATATCACATGAATATATTCTATTGTACTTCAAAAAATAACTATCAAATGAAATTGTAACTAAATAGACTATATGTAACTTTTAAATAAACCAGAATCTGGCCAGCTCAATTTAGGTAGATATAGTTCTCTTGCTTGCTTAATCGTTTAACCTTTTTCGTAACTCGGAGAAGGTACCTATTATTTATGACATATTTTCCTCTTTATTTTAAAAATTATGATCAGAGATCCTTCCTTACTATAAATTAAATCAAACGTCCTTCCTATTTATTTGAGCCTTCTCAGCACTGAAAATTACTAAATTGACACTAGAAGTCATGGATACCAACACAAGTGTGAAAACCTGTCGGGGAAACTATTCGAGATTGATACATTTGAGTCTTAGCGTTACACCAAGTAAGGTCATAGTACATACAAGTCTACAAGTTTTACATGTCTCTACCTGCAATTCGTTACCAGAAAGCTCTCATTTGTCTTTGCAAAAGGGTACCAAATTGTCCTCCTCACTTTCCTTTCGTATGCGTAATTGTCACATTCCCTTCCTGGTCTATGTACCAACGATCATGCTTGGTGAAGAATGGATGATCCATGGCCTGTCGAGCAGTTAATCGCTCCAACGGATCATATTTCAAAAGAGCACGCAGTAGATCAATCAGTTCGGAGCTTTTCACATGACGCGACACCAATTCCTGCATGGCCATGACCAATGGTTATGATGTTGCACAGCCCAGCAATGGAAATTTGAAGGTGAAAATATAAGTCTGTTCGCAAAATTAACCTGAAGGGGAAGGTGGTTCCTAATCCGACTGGATACGTCTTCAGAAGAAACTCCTTGAGGGCAATTCAGTTTCAATCTTGCCCCGTGATCTTCCTGAGGGCTGCAAATACCAAATGGCATAATTAACTACCGACCTAGTAGCAGTCGGAAAAGTTCAGAAAAGCAACGAGTACATTAAAAGTTGCTAACCACTTTGATCCATTCCTGGCGTTTTTAAGCATGTCCATAGGGTAGGAACCTAATACTTTCCCCATCGCTGCTATATGCTCGTAGTCGTACTCATGGTGCACCTGAAACAATACTTGACCCTTGACAGAAACAAAACAAAAATTTCAGAACAAACAAACCAATTAATTTCCAAGCTCCTTATGTTCCACTAGATAATGACAAGACTAACCGTACACAACTCAGCAAGGATGCAACCGACGCTCCATAGGTCAGCGGGATAAGTCAAGTCGAAGCCTGTGACAAATGTAAATTACAGTTCAAGTACGCAGTAAACAGAGCAAACTTCATTTGCAAAGGGAATGGTGCTCACCCAGAATGATCTCAGGCGCTCTGTAATATCTTGTGGTGACAATGCTAGTTTGGAGATCAACCTGAATCTGGTGCGGCTCTAAGATAAAAGAACTGCCAAAATCAATGACCTTAATTGCACTTGATTGTGGCCAGTAGCTACACCGCACGGAACTCTGCGCCATATCATACATTTCGGTCATTGCAAAACTGACAATTCCACAATGTACATAATGAATGGTAGGCCAACTACCTCGCGGGGTAGAAGCTCTGCGTAATTCCGAGATGCAAGGAGTATATTCTCTGGCTTTAGATCAGCATGAATTACATTCGCATCGTGCAAAACTGTCAGTTATGGAAAACCAAAGAAAATTACACAAAGGAAGTAGAGCAGAATAGTTATTACAAATAGAAGAGTGATTAAACGGCAGTTCCATCTCACGTGCTACAGCTTCCAAAAGCCGACGTCCAAATTGCCAAACAAGTTCCAGTGGAACTGGTCTGCAATTTGTCATCTGTAAAAATTGACGCAAACTTGGTCCAAGCTTCTCAAACACCTGATAACACCAAAAGGCACCTTCCTGTTTAGTTGTCGCCTCCAACTTAAATTAAACTAACGAGAAATTTCAATTACAGGTAGCATAGCAACTAGACGCTTCATAATTAAATATACTCGAAACGACATGCTTCGTTGCTTGGCCGGTTTCTGTCTCGTTCACAAACAACATCTCTGTCCTCACCCACAAGGATGGTTAACAACTAACAAAGATAAACTTTTGGGGGAAATACAAGTCACAATTCCATGAATTAATTGCTATATCAGAGGAAAAGTCTGTTGGCAATTGCAATTATCCAAGGAAGGACCAACAAAGAACAAGATAATAAGCAATAACACATTACAGAAACTTACGATGCAATCATGGTTCCGGTATACAAACGAATCGCGCATCTGCACAAAGCTGCATAAACGAGAACAAAATAATGAGCACGCGAAAAATCGACACAGAAGAACCAAGCAAGCTAAAGAGAAGGCATCTACCGGGGGCTATATCCCGGTCTCTCAGCAAGCTTCTGAAGAATATAGCGCTCGTTGTTAGCTACATTGGGATTCCTTGTGCTCCTCGAAACTTTAATAGCCACGGACTCCCCCTTCTCACGGTCCCAACACTCAAGAACCTCGCCGCTGGATCCTTTACCAAGTTTGTTCTTAATTTGATCTGTCAAGTGATAATGAAGCGGTAAGCAACGGGCCATAGACATTTGCTGAGAAAGATGAATAAAAAGATTTCTAAAGAAACTCACATCTTTCAGTTAGATTCTCCCCAATTTTGTACACGTAACGACCATAGCAATCGTCTTGTCTCATCGGAGGAGACACGTAACTGACCTCCGGCGAGGACGTCTCCTGCTCCGAACCAAGTCGAGGCTGTTTCTGGACGCCCTCGTCCTCCTGCTCCCCAATCTTCCTCTTACCTTTATCCATTTGCAAACTCGAGAAGAGAAAAACAGAAAAGGAAAAAAGAAACAACTATCACTCTCTCTGAGCTTTAGTCGGAGCTCGATCGTGGGGATGACTTCTTCGCCGGAGCTCCAACGGAAAAGTCTTTTATTTGACGGTTATTTTTCGCGGGCTTTCTATTTGGCGGTTTCAAGAAAAAGAATCCGTATAATTGGCCAAGAAGATATTAGAAAGAAAACCCACGGCTCTCCTGAATTAGAATGGGCTTGTAACGAAGCCCACTAATTTCCAAAGCCCTTTTTTATGTTCTTTCTCGGCCTGGCCCTATAAAACAGTGCCATCGGAATAATTTAATTCAAAGTCAGATAAAAACTCCTCTTTATTTACTTGGTGATCTCCTCGAGTTAAATTTATCATTAAATGGTTAAATTTTATAAAAATTTATCGACGTCAATCTTTTAATTGTTTTAATTAGAGATTTCATTTTTTTTTTCTAAAAATGGCACCGAATCTTTATCATCGATGAGATATATATTACTTGATCAAATGTTCGGTGGTTCTCGCACCCGCCAAGCTAGGCTGCACTTAAGTCAATGGTTTTAATATCGGATCCTGTAAATCTTTTATTTTTCGGTTGGTCCAGTCCGCCTTCCAGACTTTTTTTAATAAATAATTATCAAATATTATAAAATAAGTATAATCTAGCATAAAATTGATTAAATATTAAATAAATGTAAATATTCACCAACTTTACTATTCAATTTATACAAACAAAATCTTCATACATTAGTTTATCTACTGTAGAAGTACATGAACATGAATAGATGTGATACAAGTTATTTTTTTGACATATTAGTCAAATTTACTCAACCAGTTAAAATATTATCGAAAATTGTTATAAAAAATAAGTATATATTTTTATTGATTAAATATTTTGTTCAAATTGATTAATCACCGATGAGATATATATTACAAATATCCAGTCAACGAATGAGATTAATTTTATCGGAAATTTAGAGGAGCAACTCATAAGTGGCCATAAAATTTATACAAAGAAGAGAATCTTAATTCTTTTATTTTTTAGTTGAAAAAGATTTGTTGTTTATGGACGTGTTCTTTATATCTAATTACAAAATATTGTAAATTGAGACACATGAAAAGAAATCTTCATAGAATTGTGGAAAACTTTACTTTAGTATGTTCTACTATTATTGTTTTTCAACTTTGATCTTTTGATTTAAAAAGAATACAACAAATATTTGTGATTTGAAACACTCAGTAACTTCTAGTTAGGTTGCCCGTCCCATTGTACTTATCAATATAATCGTCGGTCCATGATACCCATTAAGAAATAAATGGGTCATCACACGTTGTGCATTAAGCCAGGAAAGAATTCAACTGATATTGGAACAAATTAGCAGACAACTAAAAGACTAAGTTGTGAACATAATTAACATCATATGAACCATCTAGATAAATTAGAGACTAAGTTGTCACGTTGCTACTTAGAAAACAATATTTTACCCAAAAAACTTGCGTCCACGGAAATCTATGAAGACTCTTAATATAATTTTAATTGCTTCTGCATTATACTTGTAGCCTCTGATGCCCATCTATATAAACAACATATAATTTTATAACTTGTACCACATAGACACAGTCTAAAGAAATCATCAGACAGAAATGGAAGCATCCAAGAAATTCTTGATAGCCCTCTTAATTCTTCAGGCCATTGTCCCCTACCAAGCATCAATCTCAGCTGCCCCTGCAGATTCTAACCTATTCAGAGAGTACATTGGAGCAGAGTTCAACAATGTCAAGTTCACCGATGTTCCCGTCAACTCGGGTGTCGACTTCCACTTCATCCTCTCCTTCGCCATCGACTACGACACCTCGGATTCCCCTTCTCCCACCAATGGAAAATTCAACGTGTTCTGGGACACAACTAACCTCGGTCCCTCTCAAGTTTCCTCCATCAAGAGCGACCGATCCAACGTCAAAGTGGCGTTAAGCCTCGGTGGGGATAGCGTGCAGGGTGGCTCTGCTTATTTCAAGCCCTCCACCATTGACTCTTGGGTTTCCAACGCGGTCTCTTCGCTCACAACGATCATCCAACATTATAACTTGGACGGTATAGACATCGATTACGAGCATTTTCAAGCAGACCCCGAGACATTTGCAGAGTGCATCGGCCAACTAGTGTCAACCCTGAAGAGGAACGGAGTGATCAAGTTTGCATCCATAGCTCCATTTGATGATGATGTTGTCCAAAGCCATTACATGGCCCTGTGGAAGAAGTATGGTCAAGTCATAGACTATGTCAACTTCCAATTCTACGCATACGATAAGGGAACCACTGTCTCCGAGTTCATGGACTACTTCAAGACACAAAGCTCCAACTACAATGGCGGTAAGGTCCTCGTCAGCTTCGCGACTGACGGGAGCGGCGGATTGGGACCGGAGAACGGCTTCTTTACCGGCTGTAGTAGGCTTAAAAACCAGCAAAAGCTACATGGTATTTTTGTATGGTCTGCAGATGACTCCAAAGCGAGTGGATTCCGCTACGAGAAGCAATCACAAGCATTGCTAGCAATTCCGCACTAGATCAGAGTAATGAGTCATCGAATGGCTCATAACTATGTCAAATACTTGCATCTCAGATCATTATGTTATACTTGGTAATATTTCTATACGTGTGTGTTTTTGTGTGTGTCTATATATGTATATATATATATATATATATATATATATATATATATATATATATGCTTTTTTTGTATGTAACTTCACTAATATATATAAATTTGAATTTGATGCTCATTAGACAAAAAAAAAACAAAATACAAGAAAGACCTCCATCTAATGAAATAAAAACAATTATTTAACCTCATAAGTTAAAATACTAAATAAGCAAGCCAAAAGAACTTCCAAGGAATTGAGGATTTAATTACTAGTTTCAGTAATTAATATATTATTTTAATATTATCGTAAAATTTGGGTAAAATTATAGAAAGATCATATGCATCCATATTCAAACAGTAATTTCTTTAAAAAAAATAAGAATCTAAGTGAGATCTAAATCGAAACACAGTAAAAATAAATATATTTTAGTTCCATTGAAGACTAAATCCAAGTAGATCATCAAAATAAGGTTAATTGCAGTTAAGCTTCAGTGAAGATTAAATATAGTTCTTATGATGGGAATTATATATAATTACTAAAATCATGTGAAAGAATTAGTAACTGACAAAATATTCAAAATTAAATCCCTAAATCAACTTTACGATATTCATTCAAACACTGAAAATATTGTTAGACCAATATTGCAAAACAAACAAAAGTTTGAAAAAAATTACCAATATTACAAAACAAAAATACTAATATTAAAGAACACATGTACCAACATTAAAAAATAAAGATACCAATATTAAATAACAATGGTACTAGCATTAAAGAACATTGGTATAAATATCAATTTTTTTAAAATTAAAAAACATTAAAGAACATTGATACCAATATTAATGTTTTACAAGACAACAATATGAGAATCTGAACTATGGACTTTTGTATCAATATAATGTTTTGTCACGTTTAATTTTTTTTGAAAGGTATATAACTTTATTAAAATAAAAAAATCCAGAGGTTCTCTTAGAACCTCATGAACAAAGTTACAAAAGAAGTAATAAAGTCCACACCAGAGTTCCTAACAACAATCCAACGTAGTACACTAATGAGTAAAAACAGTCAGAAAGTAATACAACAATTCCAATCGAAGACAAATCCTAGAGCCGGAGACAGTCACCAGTAAAAAGAAAACCGAAAGACGAGATGAACGAAAAAGAAATCCGCCTAGCAGCACCAAGAAACTTCCCTCAATCATCTGCACTCCCTCCACGATGATAATTTGATAATAATGGGGGGTTTTGGTTTTCGTGGGGAGGGGGAATTGATAACGGGGGCTTGGTTTTCGGTGGAATTAGGGAAGAGATTAATTCGGTTGAATACAGTAATTAAATATATATTGTTTTATATTAATTATAATATCAACCATTAATAACTGTTAGATTAAAATTTTAAAGTCAAAATCTTAATCTAATAATTAGTAAACAATTTTCATGGCGGGGTTTACATTTTAGACAACCCCATTGAATTCGAAGTCGATTAATTATCATTCAAAATAGAGAATGTAGTATTTCGCTAGTCTAATGTCAAATTTATCCATGATTGATTTTCTATAATAAACCTATGTATATATGTATGTGTATATATATATATATTTATTTATTTATATTTATATATGGTCTTTGACCCATAATTTTCTACATTACCATTATTATCTGCCTCGGAAAGTCATGTGTTTGACTTGGTATATTGTAAATTGAGTTAATTTTCACCTATAAAAATACTCTGTGCAAACTATTGAAGAATACCGAAAAAAATTTACACCCATCAACATGAAGATGATACCGAGCATGTCAAAGATGTTGTTGCTGGTGCTGGTATGGCTTGTCCTCCTCGTGGCAAAACCCAGTGCAGCTCCAATTGCTGTTAATAGAGCTCATGACGTAGTACGAGTCACAATCACAAACCAGATAAAGGACAATAGCATTTTGTACCTTAACTGCAGTACGAGTGAGGAAATTTTTGTTGGTCGACTGTCTTCAATTCACGAACGTTGATCAGCGCAAAGT